>PVIJ01015234.1:0-37285 GCA_004024925.1 Scalopus aquaticus
AATGATGTATGTGTAGGACAGAACTATACACACCAGGGTCGTTATGAGGATCAACACAGCAAAGATTAAAATCAGGTGCTCTATCAACTGTGTACCTGAACAGAAATTCTTCAGTATTGGGGAAGAATCGCAGGCAAAATGATCAATAACAAAGCCACAAAATTCCAGACGGAGGCCCAAGCTGAGGGGTGGGAGGACAGCAATTAAACCACACACCCAGCAACACAGTATGAGGATCCTGCAGACTCCGCGGTTCATGATGGTCACATAATGCAGGGGTTTGCAGATGGCCACGTAGCGGTCGTACGACATCACGGCCAACAAGAAAAACTCTGTGGCTCCAAACAGGACAATAAAGAAGACTTGTGTAAGGCAGGCTTTGATGGTGATAGTCTTGTCGCCACTTGATATCATGTACAGATAGTTGGGGACACTGGTAGTAGTGAAGGAGACTTCTAAGAAAGAGAAATTCTGCAGAAAGAAATACATTGCAGTTTGTAAATGAGCATCCACAAAGACCAGAACAATTATGGTCAGATTCCCCATTAAGCTTAAGAGGTATGCGCTAAACAGAAAGATAAAAACCAAGATCTCCAGCTGTGGGTCACTTGTCAATCCCAGTATGATGAACGTTGTGACTGCTGAATGGTTTCTCATCACCGGTTTCAGACTCTTGCCCGATCTCTTCACTTAAATGTCACAGAAACTGGATCTAAGGAGCAATGTCAAAGTATGACAGAATCAGACAGTCTCTACACACAACAAGCAAATATGCTCACACACATTTCTTTCTGGAACTACATAGACTGGGTTTTGATGAGGCAATTCCCTCAGCTACAGTGATGTACTCCTGGAATGCTATGTTTATGGAAAGTTTCTGTTGAAAATTACTTCACTGAAATTGTTACAAATATGCCAGGATCTCCAGATTCACAGCACGAATTCCAATCCATGGTTTTCAAATTCATACTTTGGTTGAGAATTCCTACTAGATAGAAGTGATACTTTTGATCTATACTTTGACAGGTCATTGTATCTCTGTTACCAAACATTTTTGTTTCTTCTTTTAAACATCATTTTTTATTTGGCCATAAAATCAGATGTCTCCCCTCATGTGTGGTCACCATAATTGACCCACCGCAAAGGTGCCCACAGCCTCCCCCACACTCCACTCCCCACTTTTTCTTACACACCCTCTACCTCCCCGATAACAAGCTTTTGTACGTAAAAGCTAAATGTTGACATTCCTTTGCTTCTATTGTGCTACGTCATAGAATGCATATATAGGGAGGATGGTGCTTATGCCTTCCCCAACTCTCCAGACACCTCCCCTAGTGACCTAGACTTTATTTAGTTAATACTATTAAAGTTCAAGTAACATCTTTCCCCAAAAAAAAGGCATTTAATAGCCCTCTTGTTTGACTTTCTCTAGTTGCCCTATTTTTCCCTTATTTTCTCTCTCTGTCCTCAGCAGACAGGTTTGATGCACAATTTTTTTATCTCAATTGTAAACCAAGGGTTAAACAGTACAAATAGCAGATGGACATGCACATATACTGTGGTTCCCTTTTAGGTGACCAGGGACGTGTAATCCATGTTTCACTGTTAGTACATGGACCCTGGAAGTGTTTGTCTGGAATCAAATCATATCTCTGTCATGTACAAGTTGAATGACCAGGAGCAAGTCCCTTAATCTCTCTGTGCTCCCAACTGCCTATTATGTAAAATGGGGTTAACGGGAATACTACATCACAGGGTTTCCAGGAGGTTTTAATGAAATAAACCATCTAACATGCTTACAATAAAACTTAACACCCATTTGTGTTATACATATATTTGGTATGATTTTTCTTATTTTCTGAATCCAATCTCTTGTCATCTCTAAAAAGCTCTCAACTCTACAGAAAGTATCTCACCCTCCCCACCCTCACTCTCTTTCCTGCATAGTCCACGTCTTCCACATTTCTAGATCAAGTTCATCAGCAAACATTCTCTGATGTTTCCCATTAGTAAAAAAAGAAAAAACATACTATTTGGAAGTGATGTGTCTACCAGTATAACCTCTGCATAGGTCTGACTTTAGGAAACAAGTAAATATACATATTCAAAATTAAAAGGTCATATCCACCAAGCAGATAACTGACTTCTTTATTGACAAAATTTCTACCTGCTCAGTTTATCTTCAAAGTGATATGAACACTAATACTCAAGTACCTGGAAACTCAGTGTCTGAGAAATAGTAACACAATAGTTGTTCTTGAAATAACCTAAGGAATGACATTCGTATATTCTATCTTTCCTCTCTTTATGCAAGGTTCCCGGCCTCCAGTGCCCATTACAGTGCTACTAACTACATGGATATTGGCCACTTGAGATGGCTGGTCCAAATTGAGATGTGCTAATGCTCTGAAATACACATCATTTTCAAGATTTGGAAGACAATGATATATAAAATATACCATATAATTTCATATTGAAAACATGTTCAAATATATGTTAGTATTTTGTGTCTATGGAGTTTTATTCACTATACTATTAAAATTAACATCATCAATTTCTTTTTACCATTTTTGTAGTAAAACCAGAGATTTTTGAATTGCAAATGCATTTACACTATATTTCTATGGGACTATATTATTCTAGGTCTTCAAGTGATTTAATATTAGGGGGAAAATATAGGATCTTCTCACAATTCAAATTAGCTTATTTTCTGACTTTCATTCTGTTTTAATATACCCACAAACGTCTATGAAGTAATTACATGTGCTGTGAGATAAGAAAATGAAGGCCTTTTTCTCTGTGAGGTGAGCAGTCACAGCTGCCCCCCCCCCCCCGTGCAGATTCACTATATGACTTTGCCAGCTACAGACATCATGATAGAAAAAGGGACATCAATCCGGCTCTGTGGACAAAAACTTTGCAAGTAGGTGATTCTGATACCGACAGAGGGGGAATATTTTTAGACAACGGAATGTTTCCCAATGATCATGAAGATAGATGGGATATTAGTAAATAGATAGTAAACAAAAGAGAGAGTGGGCTAGATAAAGGGAGAGAAGGAATGGTGGAGAGAGATTAGTAAGCTTTTATCTTGGTGTCAATCAAACAGGGGATTGCACCAATTTAATCACCAAGTTAGTTCTGTCACATAAGTTGTGTGCTCTACAAATAATCTGAAGAGTAACTGACTCTTAATAAACTATCAAAAAACACAAATATTAAAGTTTATAATTCATATATTTAACT
The DNA here is from genome assembly GCA_004024925.1 of Scalopus aquaticus. NCBI lineage: Eukaryota > Metazoa > Chordata > Mammalia > Eulipotyphla > Talpidae > Scalopus > Scalopus aquaticus. The sequence goes on from PVIJ01015234.1 coordinate 3,247, forward strand.
GAATAAAATATAATCACAAATCCTTTCTCTCTAAATTACATATTGAAACATACCTGATTTTGAAAACTTTCAGCGCTTTTTACCTGAATAGTCTCTATTGTTTCAAGTGGAAACCATAACTCAAATGACCTCAATGAACCTCACATTGAACAAAAACATCTAAAAGCTGAATCCTCTAAAGACATTTCTAACACCTAGTCCCTGAGAACATGTACACATCACATATATATATATACACCTGACTTCTGAATTTAGAAGAAATACCATCCTCATTTAAAATTAGGAAATATTTCCATGCACTCTGGGAAGCTGAAAGGAAGATAAAAGTTCAGAGGACAAGGAGTAGTTGTATGAAACTGGGTGTTTTGATTTTCTCTGGCATTTCTTTCCACTCATGACTCTGCTTCCCTTTTCACAAAAGGTGTGCAGAAGACAACAGATTAAAAAAGTCCTTGGAGGCCCTGCTTCACAAGTCTCTAATGAACTAAAGTGTAATTTAGTTTGAAATAAAAATAAAATACCAAAGCAAGCATCAATAGGGACAATATCCTGAGGGAGAAAAAGATGCAATGATAGCAACAAATTTAGTCCAAGTGTAGAAAAATAAGATTTCAAATATAAATCAGTCATCCATTCTTCATTATAGGTCACACATTCTTCATGCAATGCAATAGTAAGAGGATAACCTTCTAATTTAAGTACACACATAGTTATATTCAATACAGAAAATTTAATATACAAAAATAAATGTAAATATGGGAGAGAATATCATAGAAACTATAACATCCAGAAGTAAACATTTGTATTTTGATATTTGACCTGTCAAATAATGCTGCTAGTAATAGGTATATTCTATAATTACCATTATCAGTTTATTCTGAAGAATACCACTCAGGAACAGCCAAAGAGAAGAGATCATGGAAAAAAGAAAAAAAACACCTTGCAAGTTGACAGTAAATGGAGGCATACAGCAAGGGAAGGGAGTAAAATGGGTCAAAACAGGGGAGAGAAGAGCACAAGGGACTATGGTGATGGGTCATGGGTGCTATGACACTGGGAGAACTATGAGGACTACACCTGAGTGGAGAATCCAAAAGTGTACAAAAATGAACAAAGATGTAAGAAAAATAAATAATTTTTTTAAAAATACAAAAATGCTAATTTAAAGAGATATATGCACCCCCATGTCTACTGCAGCATTGTTTACAATAGACTAGAATGGGTTGACACCTATGAAAAGCAGTATGAAGGTGTATCAAAATATTAAACATGGATCTGCCATTCAACCCAGTAATTCCACTCTAAGCTTGACCCAAAATACTCAAAAACACTACTTAAAAAGGAAACTGGAACTCCCATGTTCATTACAGGGCTAGTTGCCAGTGCTAAATTATGGAAACCACCTAAGTATCCCAAAAGAGATAAATGGAACAAGAAGATGTGGTATATATACAGAATGGAATATTACTCAGCAATCAAAAAGATGCACTCATGCCATACACAGAAACAGGGATGAAGCCTGAATAATAATTGCAAGTGAAATATATCAGTAGAAAAAAAAGATAAATACCAACGAGTGTCATTAATATGTTGAATATAAGGTAACTAAACCAAGAGTCAGGAAAAGACAAACTTAAAAGCTAATTCTTGATAGCTGTCTGCAGAACTAACACACCAAGGAAAAGGAGGGTGAAGTCGCACCAAAAATATCCAAGTACAGGAGACAAATGGATTAACGAGGAGATCAAAGAAGAAATTAATGTATACTTTGAGTTAAATGACAATGAGGACACCACTTTCCAGAATGTATGGGACACAACAAGAGCAGTAGTAAGAGGAAAGTATATTTGAATACAGGTTCACATCAAGAAACAAGAAAGAACTCAAAGAAGAACATATTCTCCCATCTCGAAACACAAAAAATAGGATCACAAATAAAAGAGGAGAAATTACAACAAACTCAGAATCAAAAGAATAATCAGGGATTACTGTGAAAAACTATATGCAAGAGTTCAACAATCCAGAAGAGATGGACACATTCCTAGAATGATATAATCATCCAAAGCTAGATAAAGAAGAAATAGAACACATAAACAGACTAATTACAATAGTGAAACTGGAACAGTAATCAGAACACTATGCAAAAACAAAAAGCCCAGGACGAGATGGCTTCACATATGAATTCTAACAAACATTCAGATATGAACTAGTGCCTATCTTACACAAATTCTTTACAAACATTGAAAAGGAAGGAACACTACCAAATACATTCTATAAAACAAACATTATACTAATATGAAAAACAAACAAAGACAACACAAAAAAAGAAAACTACAGGCCAATCTCCCTAATGAACACTGATGCAAAAATCCTCAATAAAATAGTTGCCAAAAGAATCCAACAATGCATTAAAAAGATAGACCATGATCAAGTGGATTTATTCCAGGGACACAAGGATGGTTTACATCTGAAAATCAATTAATATAATCCAAGCATGAACAAAAAGAAAAATAAAAGTCATATGACCATATCAATAGATGCTGAGAAAGCACTTGACAAAGTTTAACATCCATTTATGATAAAGGCCCTTGACATTCTCAGATAGGAGGAACATATCTTAACATGATAAAAGCTATATATGACAGAACCCACAGCCAATATTATTCTCAGTGATGAAAAGCTAGAAGTCTTCCCTCTAAGATCAGGAACAAGACAAGGTTGTCCACTCTCACCACTACTTTTTAATATAATATTGGAAGTCCTAGCCAGAGTAATAAGAGACAGATATACAAGGAATCCAATTAGGGAAATAAGAAGTAAAACTATCATTATTTGCAGACGACATGATAATATACACAGTGAATCCTAAAAACTCCACAGAAAAACGAATCAAAATTATCAACCAGTTTAGTAAAGTAGCAGGAAACAAAATCAACACACAAAAAGCAGTAGTCTTCCTATATGCAAACAATCCATCTGAAGAAGAAGATACCAAGGAAACCATCCTTTTTATATTTAAGCCCCCCCAAAAAAAACCAAATACTTGTGAATAAACCTAACAAAAGAGGTGAGGAAACAATACAAAGAAAATTATTAAATATTGTTAAAAGAAATAAAAGAAGACACAAAGAAATGGAAAGACATCCCCGACTCATGGATTGGAAGAATTAACATTATCAAAATGGCCATCCTACCAAAAGCAATTCACAGATTCAACGCTATTGCAATAAAAATCTCAATGGCATTCTTCAAAGAAATAGAACAAACATTGATGAAATTCATAGAGAACCACAAAAAAAACACGAATAGACAAAGCTCTCCTGACTAATACAAAGGAGAATGGAAGGACAACATGCCCAGACTTCAAACTATACTACAAAGCCATAAATATTTAAAACAGCATGATACTGTAACAAAAACAGGCACACAAATCATGGAACCGAATAGAAAGCCCAGAAATAAAGCCACACATATGGACAACTAATCTTTGACAAAGGAACTAAAGAATATGCAATGGAACAAGGACTGTTTGTACAATAAATGGTGCTGGGAAAACTGAACCACCATTAGCAAAAAAAAAAAAAAAAAAAAAAAAAAAAAAAAAAAAAAAAAAAAAAAAAAAAAAAAAAAAAAAAAAAAAAAAAAAAAAGAAAAAAGAAACTAGACCAGTACCTTACACCATGCACAAAAAATGACTCAAAATGGATAAAAGAACTGAATATAAGACCTGAACGATAAACTATATAGAAGAAAATATAAGCAAAATACTATGACATACATCTCAGTAACAACTTTAAAGATTCAACCCCCCAAATAAAGAAACTGAAGGAAAATATCAACAGCTGGGACTACATCAAAATAAATAGCTTCTGTATAGCAAACGAGACATTAACCAAAACAAAGGAATACCCTACCGACTGGGAGGAAATTTTTTTGCACTTCGTGCAACTGATAACGGACCAATCACAAAGAAATACAAAGAACCCATGACTCAACAAAAACAAAGTAAACAATTTAGTCAAAAAAATGGGCAGAAGAACTTAAAATACACATCTCAAAGAAGAAATGCAAATCACCAACAGGAATATGAAAAAATGTTCATCATCCCTATAATCAGAGAAATGCAAATAAAAAACACAATGAGATATCACCTTACAAAAGTGAGAATACCACATATTAAAAAGAAAGAGGCAACAACAAATGTTTGCAAAGATGTGGTGGAAAAGGAACTCTCCTACATGCTGGTAGGAATGCAAACTGGTCCAACAACTATGGAAAGCTATATGGCAGTTCCTCAAACTGCTAAGAATGGAACTACCATATGACACAGCAATTCCACTCCCAGGGATCGACCCAAAGGACACAAAAACATTAATTCAAAAGGATACCTGCACCCCTATGTTTATTGCAGCACTATTTATAATAGGCAAGCTATGGAAACATCTCAAATGCCCCAAAATAGATGACTGTATCAAGAAGATGTGATAATATATACACAATGGAATACTATTCAGCAATCAAAAAAGATAAATTCATGCCATTCACAGCATCATGGATGGAGCGAGAAGGGATTATGCTCAGTGAATTAAGTCAGAAGGAAAAAAAATATGGGATGGCTTCACTTATAGGAGGAATATAGGGGAAACAGACAAGAGATCAAGGAAAAAAATAGTAACAAAAAAACACCCCAAAACAAAATAAAAATGAATTGACAACTATAAATAGAGACATTCTGCAGTGGAGGGGGAGGGAGAGGGACCAAAAGGAGGGCTGGAAGAGCACAAGGGGCTATGGTGATGATGCATGTGTGAACTGGTGATGGAAATTTTAGGGGGACTACACCTGGGAAAAGAAAGCAAACATCTTACAAAATGAACAATAATGTAAAATATATTTTAAAAAATACCAAAACAATAAAATAGTCATACGGATATAATGTACAGCATGGTGATTATAGTTAACAGGCCCATATTCTGTATTTGAAAGTTGCTAAGAGCAGATCTTAAAGTTCTCACCACAGAAAAAAAATTAAGTGTGTTGTGATAGATGTTAACTGTGATGATCAGGTTGCAGTATATACGAATATCGAATTATTATGTTATACCTCTAAAATTAATATAATGTCATATGTAAATTATATCTCAATGAAAATAATTAAGTTGTCAAACTTAAGGTAACAGAGAGCAGATTGGTGATTGTAAGGGATGGGGGGAGGAAAAAATGGACAGAATGTGAAGATATAAGATGAATATGTTCTAGAGATCTAATGTACAACAATGTAACTACAGAGGTATTACTGTACATTATACATGAAGTTTGCAAAGAGGACAGATCCTAAATATTCTCATCAAAGAAAGAAAAGGAAAATGGGAACTGTGCAGTGACAGGTAATTAGCTTGATTGTCGTGATTATTCCACAATGTATATTATCAAAACATCAATTTGTACACCTTAAATAGATGCAGTTTTATCTGTCAATTATATCTCAGGAAAGCTAAGTAAAATACAATAAAAATGGGGAAATCTCAAATCAATAATCTACATTCCTACCTAAAAGAGTTAGAAAGGGAGCAAAAAAAAAAAACCATAACAATTTACAGGGCTTGAAAACAGAATAGAGTTGATTCATCTTTTTTATTAGTTTGATTATCATGTACATTTAAATGTAAATGTTTCTTTAAAAAAAAAAGAGTGCAGATCAGAGGTTCTTGGAAAAGGAAGTGGGGCATAAGAGGGTACAAAGGGGCACCAAGAACCTTTTGTGAAGATGGATACGTTCACTATTATTGAGTGTGGTGATAATTACACTGGTGAAGAGATGACAACAGGTTTCAAACTATACACTGTAACATGCACTTTCTTACATGTGAGTTTATTTTACCTCAGCGAATTTTCTTCTTTAATACAGCCACTGTGTCCACCTAATTAATGGAAAACAAAACATCCATCATCACGAAATTTCAGAACACCCGGATTATAGCCTACATGGAAAGGTTCCAGAAGGAATGCAAGAGAACAAAAATCAATTTTCATTGTTACTTAAATAGATACCAAGATTTTTAAAGACATTGGCTGCTGCCTTCAACATCAGAAAGAAACTGTTTTCCATGTAGAATACTATTTTCAACCAAAATGCACATGCTCGCTCAAGGTACTGTTAGAGATCTTCTACTCAGTGAAATGGGGTTATAAGCTGAGAAAGAGAGCGACGCGATCTGGAGCATGCGCAGGACACAGAGAGCTGTGAGGATGTCTGGAGTAACTGGGGGTGGGGGGCGAGGCTGTAGAGAAAACCAGCCCAACAGGGGCAGAAACATAGAAAGCTCTTAGGGGAAAGGGTCCAGGCAAAAGGACACAAAATAGGTGACTGGCAGATCTGATGGAACTTTGAAAACTACATATGTGAGTATAGAAAATAATGAAAATGGAATATTATGACAATGTCTAAGAAATCCAAGATGTGTAATCGTAGTGCTCTATTAATTTACAATAACCAGTTTATACAAGACCATAACAAAACGAATGCATCATTTAACATGAAAGAGTGATTTAGAAGGGTAATGTGTGTATTTGCAGATGATGGGGGATGAGGATAGCACTGTGTGAGAGTAGAATTCTCAAATGCCATCAAACTAAGCCCAGAGATAATGTCTAAAATTGTTAATATAGTGTAGTGTAAGACTATTATTTATAAACATAAGGTAATGGCTAACTACAAGCTAAAAATTTATAATTTCCAGGAAATAGCACAGGTAAGGTTTTTTAAAGCAGAGCTGTGTTTACTTTTTAATCCTATTAGATTTTTCAATTCTATTTATTTAAACCCTTGATTTGCCATATTTCCAAATGCTGACTGGCATCACCCGGGTATTTCCTTGATTCCATGCAATTTTCCTTGTTGATTTAAATATCTTTGGAACACACTTTTGTAGTAACTGCTTCACTAAAAGTGAAAATGAAGAATATTTGTGAGGTATACTGTGTTGTAGGTACTGACCTACACCCTGATCAATTATGATTCTATTTAGTGGCCATTATGATCCCATTGTACAGAACAGAAAAGTGAGCTTGAGAAAGATGAAGTTTCTTGCATCATTCAATATGGTGTTGATGGCTGTGTTACATTTGGTCAGACCACATTCTGGGCTTCCTCACTGTTGCGAGAATTATGATATTATGTATGAGGAAGGCATTTGTAAGATCATTTCTGTAAGGTATATTTTGTTCCTAATGGCAGCCCTTTGTTCCAAGACTAACACTGGTTTCACTGGTGCTTTTTGCCTATTGAGAAATAGGTGAGGAGAAAGTGTCCTTGGAGAGCAAACGGTGAACCCTCCCAGGTCACGAGCACATATCCTAATAATCTCTTCACTGCCTTAAACTGGAAACTTGTGCTTTATCACATGTGACCTCAGGCCAATATGGGTGCCGTGCCCAATCTGGTCACTCCACTTCTGTTTTCTATCTCATTTCTGGATGTTCGGCCTAAAGAATGAAAGTTACAGCTTACTGTCTTTAGCCAGTAGTCTATAAATGGGCTAATTTCAACAGGCTAGAGATTAACAGGAAACCCAATCAAGGCATAGAAAATTATGTTTCTAATTAAAAATCAAGATTAATCTTCATAGTTTATTCACATATAGTTTATACAACACAATGAGTTTTAAGAGAGCCCTGTTGCCTAAAACTACATAAATAATACACATAAATTATAGAAAACTTCAAAATAAGAAAAATTCATAAACTCATAGCAACTTTGACATCTAGAAGTAAATATTTTTGGTACTTGTCCTTCCAATGTTCATATTTATATACACACATGTAAGTAAAGTATAATATTATATATCACATTATTACTTACTTTTTTACATAGACTATATGTCAAACACCTTTTTAAACTTTTAATGAAAAATATATAATCCAGTATTTCTGATATGACAATTTTGTATACTACAGGTCTTCTTTCAAAGGGAAGTATATTTCTGTTCTTAGTTGTTAAGATTTTTTTAATCATTGATGGATACTGATTTTTACCAATGCTTCTTTCCACATATGTGGAGTTCATTGTATGTTTTGCTTTTAATTCAGTTAATGTACTCAGATATAAATAGAATTTCTGTTAAGGCAGCCTTTCATTTCTGAGATGAGTACACATTGAATGAATGATATTATACTTTTAATATATTACGGACTTGTTTAACTAACACTTTAAAATAATCTGTACTTATGTTTATGAGTGAGATTCCTCTATCAATTTCTAGTTTTGACAGCAAGTTATCTTTGGACATTCAGTTAACTACAGTGAGTTAGGGGTATATCTCTTATTCTCTGGAAGTGAAGTAGATTCTTTCTGAATAATTGGTAGAACATGTTATTTCAAATACTGGGCAGGGCAGAGACTATGAGAAGATTTTTGACAACTTACTCACTCTCTTAGTGGTTACACATAATTTATCCATTTTGAAATCAACAGTAAGAATGTGGTAGGCATATACAAAGCTAGAGTTGATAAAACAATATAGGTTGGCATAAAAACATAAGAACAGATCAATGGAACAAAATAGAAAGCCCAGAATTAAGTACACACAAATATAGCCAATTCATTCAAAAACGGATGAGTGAGAAACAAAATCACTATTTCAAAGACATAGCTGCATCCCCATGTTCATAGAAGTATCGTTAACAAAACCAAGATATGGAAACAACGTAAGTGTCCATATGGATGAATGGATTAAGAAAATAGATATATCTGGGCCTCCCTGGTGGCCTAGGGGATAAGACTCAGCACTATCACTGCTATGGCATGAGTTTGATCCCCAGCCAGGGAGCTGACCCACATGGCGCAGCAGACCTCTCCTATCTCGCCCGGTGCTCCACTTAAATGTATTTCTGTAAGTCAATTGTCTGCTCCCATCTCTGACTCTGGTGAATCTTCTCATCCTCTCTGCTCCTCTCTTCTGGCTTACAACCCAGTTCTTCCACACAAAAAAGAATTTTAAAATTTATATAAAAAAATCCATATATAGATATGGATGTGTATATATTGTGTATAAAAGGAATATTATGTGGTCATGAGAAACTCTACATTTTCAAGAACAAAACAGACCTTGCTAAATGAAATAAGCCAATAAGCCAGGCAGAGAAAGGAAAGTATTGAATGGTAGAAACTAAATAAATTGTCAAACTCATAGCACAGAAAGCAGAAAAATGGTTGCCAATGGTTAGGGGCTGGTGGAAATAGAGGTCAGTAAAGGGGTAAGTCCATTAGCTACAGGATGAATGAGGTTGAGAATCTAATGTATAACATGATGGTTATAGTTGATAACACTGTAATCTAAACTTGAAGCATGCTGAGAGTATGTTCTCATCCAGAAAAATGATAAATACGTGAGTTTATTGATGTGTTACTTTGCTTGATGGGAGTAATCATTTCACAATGGATATGTAGATCAAATGACAATGTACACTTTAAATATCTTTAGAATTTTTTTATCACTTATACATCATAAAGCTGAAAACAGAATAAACTTTAAAATTATCTTAATTTGTATAAATCAGAAACATAGATAATGTTCTAAACCTTTCACTATTGTCATGACTTATATTTTGCTTATCTCAGTAAATGCAGGCTTTTCTTAAATCAAACTTCAAACTACCTCATAAGCAAAATATGCTTCTCTGAGACATTATCAGGTATTGACATTAACACCACTTTGGAGTCATATAGAATTGCTTTGAATGTGACCTTATAAAACAATTTCAGGTTTTATGGACCCTTGTGGTGCAGGGGTTGAAGCCAGCGCTATCAAGCTATCGCCAATCACTGCCGACCACTTTGGGATGACTTTGTTCCCTAGCCCGGGAAGTAACTCACATGGCAGAGCACTTCTCCTATCTCGTGCGCTGCTCCCCTCACCAGTGGATTTCAGCCAGTCCACCTGTTCTGCTCCCCACTCTGTCTCTGGTGAATCCTCTCTCTCTCACACACACACACACCCCCTCTGACCTACACCCCAGTTCTTGTATGCAGAAATTAATTAATATTTAAAAAAAATTTTCACTTCCATGAATTTCATTTCTCTTACCAAAAAATAAGATTTTCACGGGCCTCCCTGGTGGCACAATGGGTTAGCGCAGCAGTGTGGAGCTGTCGGCGGCTGTGGCTCGAGTTCAATGCCTGGTCCTGGCCAGGGAGAATCCCACATGGCGCAGCAGACCTCTCCTGCCTCGCCCGCTACTCCCCTCAGCAGGGTATTTCAGTCGATCTGCCTATTCTGCTCCCCACTCTGTCTCTAGTGAACCCTCTCACCACCTCACACCTCTGGCCTGCATTCCAGCTTGTGTGCAAAAATAGAATAAATATTTTAAAAAATAATCAAAAATAAGATTTTCAAATTATCTTGTAAATGTGTAAAAATTAGCAATGATATGTAAAGTATCAGGCACTTAGCAAACTGAAAACCATCTTTCTTAATCAAAGTACAGTCTGTGCATTGTTTATATGTAGACTTCTATCATTCATATCACACACTTTGATAAGACAACATATTTTTTCTGGGGTTCAAATTATCTTTGATTCACTTTTTATATTTAATTGTGGAAAGGGTTAAATTGTAGTTAGCACTTTTTGAAATATACTATACATGCAAACACACAGAAAGAAAAAGTGCAAAATTCCACAGCATAAAGAGCTTTCATGTACCTCATGGCACCATTTAAGGTGTCATATCTCGGGGGCCTCCCTGGTGGCACAGCGGTTGAACGCTGCGCTATGGAGCTGTCGGCAGCAAGTTCGATACCCAGCCTGGAGAATCCCACATGGTGTGGCAGACCTCTCCTGCCTCACCCGCTGCTCCCCTCAGCAGTGTATTTCTGATCTGCCTGTTCTGCTCCCCGCTCTTTCTCTGGCGAGCCCTCTCACTGCCCCACGTCTCTGGCCTGTACCCCAGTTTGTATGTAAAAATAAATAAATCTTTAAAAAAAAAAAAAGGTGTCATATCTCCCAAGTGTCCAATATGGTTTCTCGTAGCTCCACAACACCAACAACAGTTCGTGGTGCCATGGTAGCCCACTGCCCAGGAAAAGCACTTTCCCTGAAAACTGTTTATTTAATATCTGTTGTTAGGTTACATATCACCACATATTTCAGTGGATTCAATCATTTTTCATCACTCAAAGTTCTAGGAATGGCTGGAGGGAACTGGGCTTTACTCACAGAGTCTCCTTAGTTACAATCAATGATAACAGAATGTGGGTGCATATGAAGACTCAAGTGAACTAACTAAGTGAACTAACTAACGTCCAAGAACATTCTCAGTCACAAGTCCCCAAGGGAGAGGGCTAGATGACCCAGGGCTGACCAAGCCTCTCTATATACACAGCCGCTCTGCAAAACGACTTCAGCGTCCCCATTGCAAGGCCACCTCAGGGTGTTTGAGGTCTCATGTGACTCCCGGGTGCTCAGGACCATAGTTGCAAAAAAGAAGGTGGAAGTTACAAGACTCAACTCCCTAGCTCTGAAGTCACATAACTTCATTTCTGCCACAGACAGAGCACTTTAGTTGGATCAGAAGGCACTATTAACAGAAATGGCACCTGAAACAAAGTACCAACTTATTTCTGGCACAGGGTCTGGCAAATGTCCAGCAAGGCAGGTGAGGCCAACACTGTCAAAAGAGAAATCAGAACTGAAGGCCAAGGACATTCAAGATAGAAGATTCAGGGAGGCCCCTTTGGCCCATATCTTCAACCCTCACCTCCTCCACCAGGGACACGCACACACACACACACATACACACACACACACACACACACACACACACAGCCTTGGACCCTTGAAACAAATGGATTCTATACAACCTTTCACTGCCAACAAAAACCACCCATTTTCTGGGTTTTTCCTTAGTTCATCCTTAGGCCTTAATACATGTCCACATTCTCTCATTGTCCCCTTAAAGGAAAGGGCTAATGACAGTCTTTGGGAGAGCACTCCATGCCCATGTGATGTTTCTTTTTGCTCTATGGGCACAAAGTCAGCAGTTTTCCATAACCATGGATTTGCCTTTCTGCTCAGCTTCACCTGCAAGCCCACCCTTACTTGTGATTTTCCCTCATCTTCATACTCCCTCCCTTGCTTTCCCTCATTTTTACTTTCTTCTTCTACAGACTCTACTTCATCTTCTAGCTTTCCTTGCTTCCCAATTTTCCTTCATTTTCATTATAGTTTTTCTATATTACCTTATCTATTATATTACGTAATTCCTGTGCTACAGGAATTCTGGCCATGTTCCTCCTCCTTTTGATGCTTTGCCAAATTCAGGAAAAAGACACAGGTCTGAGGGACACAGGACAGGCTGCTCCTGGGGCTGGGGACAGGTGCTGTTTACCTAGCAGCTCAGAGAAATCACCTCTCAAGCCCAGGCCCCGCCTCAGCTGGCTGGTGGGCTGCTGTCCAGTGGGAACTAGTACAGAAATGTGTTCTGTGATGATGTGATTTCACTCTGTCTCAGTCAGTGTGGGCTTTTCTTGAGTCAGTCATTCACATCACCTTTTGTTGTTGTTTTTTTTTTAATTTTTTTTTAATTGTTATTTATGTCTTTTACATTTTGTATTCCCCTTGGGCAGCCCACCACCAATTCACCCGTGATCCATCTCCATGGTCCCCTGTATTCTCCTCTCTTCCATTTTGTGCCCTTATCCTCCCCTCTCCCCAACCCCCGCCACCTCTGAGTGTCTCTCTCCCACCCGGCCTCCCTATAGTCCTGTTATAAGTGAAACCATTCGATATTTTTCTTTCTGGCTTATTTCACTGAGTATGATCCCCTCTAATTCCATCCCTGTCGCTGCAAATTGCATGTGTTTATCTTCTTTCCATGCTGAATAGTACTCCATTGTGTATATGTACCACATCTTCTGGATCCAATCATCTATTTTTGGACATCTGGGTTGCTTCCACACCTTTGCTATTGTGAACAGTGCCGCAATGAACATACGGGTGCATGTATCCTTTCGGATTAGTGTTTGCCCAAAGGACACAAAAACACATCACCTTTTGAATGAAGTTTGTTTCTCTGAATGACTCTCCCATTGGAATTAGCACTGCTTTGGAGTCACATTCAGTGACTGACTCAGGAAATCATCACTTATAACACTACACAATGTCCATGGGTCTCATTTCTCCACCTGTATACTTTTTTAATTGCCATGTAAAATGTTGTTTAGATGATTCATAATAATATATAAAATGGTAAGTAATGAATAGACTATTCAAAAACTGTTGTGCCTTAATCAGTTTAGATTCTCGCCATTATAGATATTGCTTCCAGGGTCCTATTATTTTTATCATGTTCTTTGAAAATACAAAATATTTTCAGTGGGTCTGGGTCAACTCTTCTATCCAATATGTGTACATTTAGGCTTCAGACTTTTCCTAAATTGAAAAACTAAAGTTAATATCATTGAAATAAACCAAGCAAAATCAAAAGTGCACAGCTTAAAGAATTTGCATGTGTTTCAGACTTACTGTTCCAGCAACTTTCCAAAGAAATCAGGCAGTACTGAGAGGTGGAGAGAGACAGATCTAATTGTCACACGAGTGGGCTCAGTGGGGTAGCCCCAAAGGTCTGAGCCCCGAATAACAGGAATGGCTACGTCTTATACAGTTTGAGTGAGGAAGCTTGTGAGCTGTATCTGGCAAGGCCTAGGCCACTGAGCACTGTTATGTTGCACACAAGTCTGGCACCTGAAGAAAAGCAAACAAACAACAAACAAAAAACCCAAAGGTTCAAAAGTTCATCTGTCTGGTAGGAGCTATCACTCCTCCAGTATTTTGATTCCTCCTTTATTTTTGCTCCAAGCCATCTTCTGTCTCCTACTAGCTCAGCTGTAGCCTGCTGCCTGCAGAGTCAAAGCCTGAGCGCTGGGGGCTGCTGGCCGCGGTGGGCAGGTGATGTGTCAGAGGTCTGGACCACCACAGGGGCCCGAGGCGGGCAGCATGGAGGAGCTGAAGATGGGGGATGCCAGCGCTGGGCAAGGAGGAGCTGGTGTGCACACCTGACTGCTCTGGTGCAGTGAGGCCACCTCACCTCGGAGGTGAATCGGCAGGTGCAGGGCCACCTGGGAGAGATCCGTGAGCTCAAACAATTTAGCCAGCACCTGCAGGCCGAGAATCGCTGGCTGTGCAACCTCTGCTGCTTTTTGGTCACGGGCATTACACTGCATGCCAGTGGCCATACGGGGTGGTGCAGAAGCACCTGGGCAGTTGTTGGCAGAAGGTGGCCGAGCTGCAGGGCTGTCAGGAGGAGACAGAGTTGCAGGGCTGTCAGGAGGAAACGGAGTTCTACCTGGCATTGGGCAAGGTGTGGGGCCCCCACAATATGGGGGGGGTGTCTGGCACCAGGCCAAGCTTGTCTTGCCCCCATGCAAGCCTTACTGCTTGGACTGAGGACACAGTTTTCTTTGTACTGACACCTGTCCGGATTGCTCACAAATGCCAGGATTGTGGTGGGCCTGTGGATGTAGATACTGCCCCAGCCCAGGGGCTGCTGGCTTCGGGAGGTCCTATCCAGCTGGTCTGCTGCCAGCCTGGCTTTTAAGTTGGCCAGCTAGTTAATGACTAGCCACCACTTTAGCCAGAGTCCAAACTTTCTCTAGCAGTTGAAGGGTTTTCCATTTTTTTTTTTATGTCCCTGGCAATGAATGACCACCACCTTGGCCGGACAACGGACTATTTCTAGCAACTGGAGGAATTTAGCAATTTCCCGCCATGTCTAAAATGTCCCATGTGTGTGGATGATGGCAAACACCTTTGCCAGTTGAAAGGTGTGGATGAGAGCCCACAGTTTTACAGCAAGGGCTTTCCAAACAGAGAGGTTTTTAACTCCTGAGGCACCTGTGTCAAGCTTAACTGAGACTTTTGATCTGTCCAGGGATCTCCCATTGGAGGCAAAAAGAGGCTGACTCATGGGGGTGTGATGCAGAGACAAAAGAAAATGTTAAACCATCCAGTCTGGAGATAGGGTTCAGGGGGCCCATTTGGTAGAAAGTGCAGGACAGAATCCGCCTTTTCCTGGCTTTTTGACTGGCAGGAGTGGAGTATTCCACATTAAAGTGTTTCTGGATGCTGGGCCTACCCTCCTGAGAGATTGGGTGCTGGGGCAGCCAAATGGGGACCATGCGGGACTTAAGAGCACAGCTAAGGGCCAGATTGGGTGGGGATTTTTCAGCCCAGACATTGGGGGAACCCACAGCTTAAGCCAATCCAGGTTGAAATTTTGTCTCTGTAGGGAGGGTGACAGACAGGATGAGGCTATCCGAGTCTAGAAGCAAAAGCAAGAGGCAGGGCCTTCCTGGTGGTACAACAGGTTTAGTGCAGCGCTGTGAGCTATCTACAGCTGTGGCGTGAGTTCAATGCCCAGCCAGGGAGATTCCCACATGGCACAGCAGACCTGTCCTACCTCAACTGCTACTTGCCTCAGCAGTGTATTTCTATTGATCTGCCTGTTCTGCTTCCCACTCTGTCTCTGGAGAACCCTCTCACCACTCCACAGCTCTGGGCTGTACCCCAGCTTTAATGCATAAATAAATAAATCTTTTAAAAAATAATAATAAAGTTAGAGGAATGTTCATCAAGGTGGATACTCCACATTTAAAAAAAAAAAAGCAGGAGGCAGGGCTGATCAATAGGGGCTGAACTGATTTGAACCCAAGTTTGCTTAGAACAATTTCACTAGGGGGACTGGGCAGTCTGGCAGGTATAGTCATGAACAGTCTGATGGCCCCCAAGTTGTGTTTACTCTGAACCCCCCCGTTGTGTTCAGTGTTGCAACAAAAGGGAAGGGAACAATCAGGTTCTTGCTGGCCGCGTCCCTCCCGGGAACTTTCAGGCGCATCTTGGCTTCTCGCAAGCCCGTATAACCCCCAGGCCAGATCGCTGAAGGTCTCACATAGGCCCTATGACATTGAAACAGAACCGCAGAACAAAACCACTCCGATCCCATAACCAAAGTCGTGGGACCGTTACACATACACACACACAAACAACAGAAGATATGCATACCACCCATCAGACAATTCTACCGGGCTCTACGAGAGGTGTTAACGCTCTCCTTCCCTCCATTGGGAAGTCCTGGGGCCTTACCTTATCCAGAAATCCTTAGGGGTGTGTCGTTCACCTCTCTCTGCACGTCCAGGTAAGGTATGAAGGGCCCTATCCCAGCTCTGCTCACCTCAGGAAGGAGGACCCGACAAGCTGCGGGTGGCACCACCTCATCCACTCAAGGGAGAATCACTGGGCACGGCCCAAACACCAAGCCGGTGGCCAAAGAAGCCAGAGCAGCTGGCTTCCCGGTCGGGGAAATGTTACAGCAACTTTCCAGAGAAATCAGAATGCACTCAGAAAGGTGGAGAGGGAGAGATTTAATGTCAAACCGGTGGGCCCAAATGGATAGCTCCTGAAAGTCCCAAATAACAAGAATGACAAGGTTTGTACAGTTTGTATAAGGAAACCTGTCACCCCATTTATCACAGAAGTTATTATTTGGGAAGAGGGTCAAGGTAGCCATAGCTACTACTGTGGACAAGCAGTGTGTAGGATAAACAAGAGTCATGAGGTTTTCCGCCCTCCCATCAAGGAGAGCCCTCAGCAGGCCTACACGAATGCCTGATGGCGGCACCTGGAGTAGAGTGTGGGCCTGCGTGAGTGGGAGCACCTGAGCCAGAGACTGGGCTTATAAGCAACAGAAGTGGCAGATGCAGCAGCAGCAGAGAATAGAGCACGGAGCAGAAGACCACTTGGGGTGTCGCAGAGAGGCCACGAGAGAACACCTGAGAGACAGAGAGTGAAGATTCACCGAGAACTAGGAGGCCTTTAAGCATCCTGGCCCTGGTCGCCCAGCCCCATTGCCTGCCCTGTACCTAGTGGTCTCTACAAGAGACCATTAATAGCCTAAAAAGGCACCAAGGGCTCCAGGACTCCTCCTTCAGACCTGTCTGCACAGCTCCATAGCGAACCTGCTCCTAGTGCCATCCTGCCCCGACACAGTACAACACAGGAACTTTCCCGGCAACTTTCCGGAACAGCAGGAACAGAATCCAAGCAGCAGACTTAGCAACTTCCTGCTTCATTATCACATGTCCAAAAAGTTTTCTCCCCCCAGAGAAAACCACCAAAAGTTCTACTGCTCCCTGTCCCCAGAGAACCCTTTCTCTGCACCCTTCTTTCTGGGTTAATCGCTACGTAACAAATCACCCCAAATGTTAATGTCTTAAAGCAATTTATTATCACTGGTGGTTCTCAGATTGAGTGGGATCAGGTGGGTGTTCAATGTCGGCTGGTCATTTCCTTGAATCAGACGGTAACTGGGTTTGCAGTAAAACGCTGTTATCTCAAGGTGGCTTATTTAACCATGTTCAGTGCTGCACCTGAGAGAGTTGGATAGCTCCAGCTGACCAGGTATCCCATATAGTCTCTCCAGGGGGCTAGTTTGGGCTTCCTCACTGCCTGCCAGTCTCAGGGTTTTCAGACTTTTCTCGTGTCAACTGGTTCTCCCCGGGCATGTGCTCCAAAGGACAAGGTGGACATTGCAAAGATTTTCTCTGAAGTGATGAAATTCACTTCTAACAAATTCTCAAAAACAAAAGCAAGGCATTCATACAGCCAAGTTAAAGGAAGGAGGAGGAAAATCACACCTTGTGATAGAGGCATTGGAAGAATTTTAAAGCCTTTAATTCACCATAGCTATGAATCTGAAAAGGCTCTTAGGTCAAAAGTACCCACATGCAATCATTACACACATCAGCCCTTTCTAACTTTACAGAATCTTGGATTCCCTGATCCTTATAGTTTCACAAGCTATCAAATGTTTGAATTAATGACTTCTGTGGTGTATGTCGATTTTCTAGGAGTGATTACAACAATTATTAGAGGAAGAGAAAATATTTTGATAAACGCTAAAAGCTATATAGTCATACTTACTGTATTGCTGGGGTTTTTACTGTTCTTTTTATCAGTGTTGATATATTCAAGATAAGAAGGGACAATGGTGATTATTATTATGTTCTAGTTTTGTACAAATGCACATATTTTTTATTATAACACTGACAAGACTGAAGTGAAGACAGAGGCAGCTTTACCGCTCCTGGAAGTCAATGTGCTTAGCCTCTTGAGAAGGAAAGATACTTTTAAAAATACTGTGTTGCAAGGAGAAACAGTGAGATGTCTGGAAGAGCTTCACATGCAGGAATCATGACTAATAAATTTGGAGTTCATGGAATTGCAAATTAGAAAAAATAGACGGGATTAGCAGTTCCTTGTAGGTTGGAAAATACCCATTTATATTGCTGAATTATTTAGCACTCTTAGACTTTCTTCTCAAATCTCCTTAAGACTCAAAATACAGTAGTCACTCCTTTTTTGCAGGGAATATATTCCAAGACCCTAGACCATAACTGGAATCCAGAATGTACTGAACCTGGAGGTACTATGCTTTTTCCTCAACGTGTATACTTAGCTAAAGTTAACTTTATATATTAGGCACAGTAAAAGATTAAGAATAAATAATGAAAAATTTGAATATTGTGACAATATAATGAATAACAGCTATATAAATGTTCTCTCACTCTCTCTCTGTCTCTCAATACCTTATTTTACATAATATATTCAGACAACATAGACCAGGTTGAAAACATGGAAAGCAAAATAAATTTATATATGAGACACAGTAAAAGGTTAACAACAATAGCTAATGAATACATTGAACGATTACGACAATATAATGAATAACAGTTACATAAATGTTTCTCACTCACTCCCAATATCTTATTTTACATAATATTTTCAGAAAACATCTGACCAGTTTGAAACCATGGAAAGCAAAATAAAGATATAGGAGGACTACCATATGTCACTCTTATAGCTACAGTTTCCATTCATAGGCCACAATCTATATTTCATTTTAATGAGTTCCGCATATACTGTCCGGCTACTACTTTGAACGAAATGCGAGTCTTTTGAGGGTATCATGGAAAGACTGCTTTACTTGTTTATTTCTCAGGGAATAAATGAAGGGATTCAATAAGGGGGCAACAGATACAACAAGCAGAGAAACTGCCTTATTAATCGCCACTTCATCCTTAGCTGAGGGTTTGATATACATAAAAATGACGCTGCCATACGAGATGGAGACCACGATCATGTGAGAAGAACAGGTAGAAAAGGCTTTTTTCCTTTGCTGCATAGAAGGAAACCTCAGGATCATCCTAATGATGTATGTGTAGGACAGAACTATACACACCAGGGTTGTTATGAGGATCAACACAGCAAAGACCAAAATCAGCAGCTCTATCAACCACGGATCTGAACAGAAATTCTTCAGTATTGGGGAAGAATCGCAGGCAAAATGGTCAATAACAAAGTGACAGAATTCCAGAGGGAGGGCCAGGCTGAGGGGTGGGATGATAACAAATAAGGCACAAGCCCAGCAGCAGAATATGAGGTTCCTGCAGACCCTGCTGTTCATGATGGTCACATAATGCAGGGGTTTGCAGATGGCCACATAACGGTCGTATGACATCACGGCCAACAGGAAAAACTCTGTGGCTCCAAACAGGACAATAAAGAAGACTTGGGTAAAGCAGGCTTTGATGGTGATGGTCTTGTTCCCACTTGATATCATGTACAGATAGTTAGGGACACTGGTACTAGTGAAGGAGACTTCTAAGAAAGAGAAATTCTGCAGAAAGAAATACATTGCAGTTTTTAAATGAGAATCCACGAAGACGAGAACAATTATGGTCAGATTCCCCATTACGCTTAACAGGTATGCGCTAAACAGAAAGATAAAAACCAGAATCTCTAACTGTGGGTCACTTGTCAATCCCAGTATGATGAACGTTGTGATTGCTGAATGGTTTCTCATCACTGGTTTCAGACTCTTGCCCAATCTTCATTTAAATGTCATAGATATTGGATCTGAGGAGCAATGTCAAAGTATGACAGAATCAGACAGTCTCTATCCACACCAAGCAAATCTACTCACACACATTTTTCTATAACTACATAGACTGGATTTTGATGATCAATTCCCTCAACTACACTGATGTATTCCAGGAATACCATGTTTATGGAAAATTAATGGTGAAAATTACTGCCACTGAAATTGTTACAAATATGCCAGGATCTCCAGATTCACAGCATGATATCCAATTCATTATTTTCATAGTTACACTTTGGTTGAGAATTTCTACTATATAGGAGTTTTGATCTTCACTCTGACAGGTCGTAGAATCTCTCAGTTACAAAACATTTGTGTTTAATATTTTCAACTTAATTTTTTGTTTGGTCAAAATATCAGATGTCTCCACCCAGGTGTGGTCACCATAGTTGTCCCACCACCGAGGTGCCCACAGCCTCCACCACACTCCCCTCCCCACTTGTTCTTACTCCCCCTCTACCTCCCCAGCTACAAGACTTTTGTACTCAAAAGCAAGTGCTAAAATTCCTTTGTTCCTATATGGCACTTCGTAGAATGCAGAGACACGGGGATGGTGCTTATGCCTTCCCCGACTCTCCAGACACCTCCCCTAGTGACCTAGACTTTATTTAGTTCATAGTATTATTAAAGGTCAAGTTCCATCTCTCTCAAAAAAGGCATTTGATAGCTCTCTTGTTTCACTTCTCTCGCTTCCATATTTTCTATTCCCTTATTTTTATCTCTGTCCTCAGCAGACAGGTTTGATGCACAATTAATTTATCTCAATTGTAAACCAAGGGTTACACAGTACAAATAGCAGATGGACAGGCACACATACTATGGTTCCCTCTGAGGTGACCACGGAAGTATAATCCACATTTCACTAATACAGAATTAAATGTACATGGACCCTGGAAGTGTTTGATGGAATCAAATCATCTCTCTGTCTTGTACAAGCTGAATACCTTGGAGTAAGTCCCTTAATCTCTCTGTGCTCCCAACTTCCTATTATGTAAAATGGGGTTAACAGGAATATTACATCACAGGGTTGCTGGGAGCTTTAAATGAAATCAACCATCTAACATGCTAACATTAACACATAACACGCAATTAATCTTATGCACATATTTGGTATGATTTTTCTTATTTTCTGAAGCCAATCTCTTGTCATCCCTAAAAAGCTCTTAATTCTACAGAAAGTATCTCACCCTCCCCACCCCCACTCTCTCTTTTCTGAATAGTCAGTGTCTTCCACATTTATAGATCAAGTTCATCAGCAAACACCCTCTGCTGTTTCCCATTAGTAAAAAATGAAAAAACAAACGATTTGGAAGTGATGCATCTACCAGTACATCCTCTGCATCAGTGAGGAAACAAGTGAATCTACAAATTCAAAATTAAAAGGTCATATCCACCAAGCAGATAACTGACCTCTCTGTTGACACAATTTCTACCGGCTCAATTTATCTTCGAATTGATATGAACACTAATACCCAAGTGCTGGAAACTCAGGGTCCTAGCAACAGTAACACAACAGTTGTTCTTGAAAAACTCTAAACAGTGACATTTATATATTGGAACTTTCCTCTCTTTATTCAATTCTCCAGGTCTACAGTGTCCATTACAGTGCTACTAGCTACATGGATATTAGCCACTTGAGATGTGGCTGGCCCAAATTGTGATGTGCTAATGCTCTGAAATACACATCATTTTCAAGACTTGGAAGACAATTATATATACATATACCACATAGTTTCATATTGAAAACATGTTCAGTATATGTTAGTATTTTGCACCTATGGAGTTAAATTCAATATCCTGCTAATTGACATCACCAATTTCTTTTTACTGTTTTTGTGGTAAGACAAGGGATTTTTTTAATTGCAAATGCATTTACACTGTATTTCTATGTGACCATATTATTCTAGGTCTTCAAGCAATTTAATTTAGGGGAGATTATAGGATCTTCTCACAAGTCATATTAGCTCATTTTCCAACTTTTCTCTCTGTTTTAATATACCCACAAATGTCTGAGCAGTAATTACATGCACCATGAGATGAGACAATGAAGGCCTTTGCTTTTGTGAGGTGAGTAGTAAGCTGGTCCCAGTTAAGATTCACTACAAGACTCTGCTTAGTTAAAGACATCCTAATAGAAAGAGGGACATTAACCGGCTCTGTGGAAAAAAGTTTGCAAGTAAGTGATTCTGATACTGAAAGAGGGGGAATATTTTTAGGCAATGGAATGTTTGCCAATGGTCATGGAGAAGGTTGGCATATAAGTAGATAGATACTTAATAAAAAAAGGAGAGAGTGGGCTAGATAAAGGGAGAGAAGGAATGGTAGAGGAGATTAGTAAGCTCTTCCTTTGGTGTCAATCAAAGCACTCTACATAGAATTATACCAATTTAATCATCAACAAAATCAGTTCTGCCACATTTTCAACCTATAAATAGATTTCTGTGCTCTATAAATAATATGAAAGTGATGATTCTCAATAAACTATCAAAAACAGAAAATATTAAAATTTATAATTCATATGTTTCACTGGAATGAAACATAATCACAAATACCTTCTCTATACATTACATATTTAAACATGCCTGACTTTAAAACATTCCAGGGTTTCTTACCTTGAATAGTCTGTATTGTATCAACTGGAAACCATAACTCAAGTGACCTCAGTGACCTCACATTGAACGAAACACCTAAAAACAACATCCTCTAAAACGATTTCCAGCCCCTTGTCTCTATGAACATATATTCATCCCATATGTATGAACATGGCTTCTGAAATTAGAAGAAATACCATCCTAAATTAAAATTAGAAAATATTTCCAGATACTCCAGGTAGCTGAATGGAAGATAAAAGTTCAGAGGACAAGGAGTAGTTCTGCAAAACTGGCTGTTCTGATTTTCTCTAGCAGTTCTTTTCACTCATGAATCTGTTTCTCTTTTCACATCAGGTGAGCAGAAGACAACAGAATAAAAAAGCCTTTGGAGGCCCTGCTTCACAAGTCTCTAATGAACTTAAAATATAATTCAGTTTGCAAAAAAAAAAAACACCAAAAAAAAAAAAACCACCAAAGCAAGCACCAATAGGGACAATGTCCTGAGAGAGAAAAGATGCAATGATAGCAACAAACTTAGTCCAAGTGTAGAAAAATAAGATCAAACATAAATCAGTAATCCATTCTTTATTATTAGGTCAACATTTTTTATGCAATGCAGTAGTGAGAGGATAACCTTCTTATTTAAAGTACACACGTAGTATAGAAAATTTGATATACAAAAATAAATGTAAACATGGGAGAGAATATCTCAGAAACTATAACATCCAGAAGTAAACATTTTGTGGTTTGACCTTTCAAATATTGCTGCTACTAATAGATGTATTCTATACTTGCCATTATCCGTTTATTCTGAAGAATACCACTCAGGAACAGAAATTAAAAGAGATCATGGAAAAGTACAAAAACACCTTGCAAGTTGACAATAGATGAGGCATACAGCAGGGAAGGGAGTAAGAGGGGTCAAAACAGGGGAGAAAAGAGCACAAGGGACTCTGGTGATGAATCATGGGTGCTATGACTGGGAGACTATGAGGACTACACCTGAGTGGAGAAACCAAACATTGTACAAAAATGAACAATGATGTCAGAAAAATAAATAATTTTAAAATAATACAAAAATGCTAATTCAAAGAGGTATATGCAGCCCCATATCTATTGCAGCATTGTTTACAGTAGCCTAGAATAGGTTGACCCCTAAAAAGCAGTATGAAGATATATCAAAATATTAAACATGGATCTGCCATTCATCCCAGTAATTCCACTCTAGGCATTGACCCAAAATATTCAAAAACACTATTTAAAATGGAAACTGGCATTCCCATGCTCAGTACAAGGCTAGTTACCATTGCTAAATTATGGAAACCACCTAAGTATCCAAAAGAGATAAGTGGAACAGAAGATATGGTGTATGTATACAGAATGGAATATTACTCAGCAATTGAAAAGATGCACTCATGCCATACACAGAAACAGAGATGAAGCCTGAACAATAATCCCAAGTGGAATATGTCAGTAGAAACAAAAGATAAATACCAAAGAGTGTCATTAATATGTTGAATATAAGGTAACTAAACCAAGAGTCAGGTAAAGACAAACTTAAAAGCTAATTGTCGATAGCTGTCTGCAAAACTAAAACATCAAGGAAGGGGAGGGCGAAGTCACACCAAAAATATCTGAGTACAGGAAGACCAGTGGGTTAAAGAGGAGATCAAAGAAGAAACTCATGTATACTTTCAGTTGAATGACAATGAGGACAACACTTTCCAGAAAGTATGGGACACAGCAAAAGCGATAATAAGAGGAAAGCATATTTGAATACAGGCTCATATCAAGAAACAAGAAAGAACTCAAAGAAAGAAAAAAACAACAACAAAATTCAAAAACCAACAGAAGAAATGAAATTATAAAAATCAAAGCAAAAATCAATGAAATAGAAATTTAAAAAAAAAATCCCAAAGATCAACAAAAACAAAAGTTTGTTCTTCAAAAAAAATAAACAAAGTAGACAAAAATCTAGCCAGACTCAGAAAGAAACAACAGGAGAAAACAAAATAATAGCATCATAAATGAAAGAGGAGAAATTACAACAGACTCAGTACAAATCAAAAGAATACTCAGAGATTACTGTGAAAACCTATATGCAAACAAGTTCAACAATCTAGAAGAGATGGACAAATTCCTAGAACGAATTAATCATCCAAAGCTAGATAAAGAAGAAACAGAACACCTAAACAGGCCAATTACAATAGGCTCTTGTCTGCCCGCATCCCTCAGGGGAACTTTCAGACCACCCTGGCTTCTGCTGAGCCCATTTAACCCCTGGGCTGGAGCCGTAATGGTCTCCTACAGGCCGTATGACATTGTCACAGAACCGCAGAACAAGACCACTCAGATCCTGAAACCCAAGTCGTGGGACAGAAGCTATGCATTCCACCCATCAGACAATTCTACCAGGCCCCACAGAGGGCATGAGAGGTGATAAGGCTCTCCTTCCATCGTTGGTACAGGCGAACTGAATCCAGGGCCCTGGGGCTTTCTCTTATCCAGAAGTCCTGATAGGGTCTGTCTGTCCAACTCCATCAGCATATCCATATAAGGTATGAAGGGCCCTATCCCAGCTCTGCTCACCTCAGGAAGGGAGACCCGACAAGCTGCGGATGGTGCGGCCTCATCCACTCAAGGGAGAATCGCTGGGCACGGCCCAAACACCAAGCCGGTGGCCAAAGAAGCCAGAGCAGCTGGCTTCCCGGTCGGGGAAATGTTACGGCAACTTTCCAGAGAAATCAGATGGTACTCAGAGAGGTGGAGAGGGAGAGACTTAATTGTCACACCGGCAGGCCCTGATGGATAGCTCCCAAAAGTCTGAGTCCCAGATAACAGGAATGGCAAGGTTTTATAGTCTGTATGAGGAAACTGTCAACCCATTTATCATAGACGCCACTGTTTGGGAAGAGGGTCAAGGTAGCCATAACTATTATTGTGGACAAGCAATTTGTAGAATAAACGAAAGAGTCATCAGGTTTTCCTCCCTCCCATCAAGGATAGCCCTCAGCAGGCCTACATGCATGCCTGATGGCGGCACCTGGAGTAGAGTGTGGGCCTGCGACAGTGGGCACACCTGAGCCAGAGACTGGGCTTATAAGCAACAGAAGTGGCAGAAGCAGCAGCAGCAGAGAATAGAGCACGGAGCAGAAGACCACTTGGGGTGTAGTAGAGAGGCCACAAGAGATCACCTGAGAGACAGAGAGTGAAGATTCACAGAGGGCTAGGAGGCCTGTTAGCATCCTGGTCCCTGGTCGCCCAGCCCCATTGCCTGCCCTGTACCTAGTGGTCTCTACAAGAGACCATTAAAAGCCTAAAAAGGCACCAAGGGCTCCAGGACTCCTCCATCAGACCTGTCTGCACAGCTCCATAGTGAACCTACTTCTAGTGCCATCCTGCCCCGACACAGAACAACACAGGAACTTTCCCGGCAACTTTCCGGAACAGCAAGGAACAGAATCCATGCAGCAGACTTAGCAACTTCCTGCTTCATTATCACATGTCCAAAAAGTTTTCTCCCCCCAGAGAAAACCACCAAAAGTTCTACTGCTCCCTGTCCCCAGAGAACCCTTTCTCTGCACCCTTCTTTCCGGGTTAATTGCTGCGTAACAAATCACCCCAAATGTTAATGTCTTAAAGCAATTTATTATCACTCATGATTCTCAGATTGAGTGGGATCAAGTGGATGTTCAATGTCGGCTGGTCATTTCCTTGTAATCAGACGGTAGCTGAGTTTGCAGGGAAAATCTGTTTACTCAAGGTGGCGTCTTTAACCACGTTCGGCACTGCACCTGAGAGAGTTGGATGGCTCCAGCTGACCAGATGTCCTCTATGGTCTCTCCAGGGGGCTGGTTTGGGCTTCCTCACTGCCTGCCAGTCTCAGGGTTTTCAGACTTTTCTTATGTCACCTGGTTCTCCCCGGGCATGTGTTCCAAAGGACAAGGTGGACATTGCAAAGATTTTCTCTGAAGTGATGAAATTCACTTCTAACAAATTCTCAAAAACAAAAGCAAGGCATTCATACAGCCAAGTTGAAGGAGGAGGAAAATCACATCTTGTGATGGAGGGACAGCAATGAAGAATTTTAAAGTCTTTAATTCACCACAGTATGAATCTGAAAAGGCTCTTAGGTCAAAAGTACCCACATGCAATCGTTACAAACATCAGCCCTTTCTACCCTTTACAGAATCTTGGATTCCCTGATCCTTATTGTTTGACCAGCAATCAAATGTTTGTATTAATGACTTCTGTGGTGTATGTGGATTTCCTAGGAGTGATTAGAACAATTATTAGAGGAAGAGAAAATATTTTGATAAACGCTAAAAGCTATATAGTCATACTTTTTGTTTGCTAGGATTTTTACTGTTGTTTTTATCAGTATTGATATATTCAAGATAGGAAGGGACAGTGATTATTATTATTATATTCTAGTTTTGTACAAATGCACATATATTTTATTTTAAGACTGACAAGACTGAAGTGAATATGGAGGCAGCTTTACCGCTCCTGGAAGTCAATGTGCTTAGCCTCTTGAGAAGGAAAGATACTTTAAAAAATACTGTGTTGCAAGGAGAAACAGTAGGATGTCTGGAATACTTCACGTACAGGAATCATGACTAATAAATTTGGAGTTCATTGAATTGCAATTAGAAAAAATAGACGGGATTAGCAGTTCCTTGTAGATTGGAAAATACCCATTTATATTGCTGAATTATTTAGCACTCTTAGACTTTCTTCTCAAATCTCCTTAAGATTCAAAATACAGTAGTCAATCCTTTCTTGCAGGGAATATATTCCAAGACCCTAGACCATAACTGGAATCCAGAATGTACTGAACCTGGAGGTACTATGCTTTTTCCTCAACGTGTATACTTAGCTAAAGTTAACTTTATATATTAGGCACAGTAAAAGATTAAGAATAACTAATGAAAAATTTGAATATTTTGACAATATAATGAGTAACATTTATATAAATATTCTCTCACTCTCTGTCTCACTCTCTCAATACCTTATTTACATAATATTTTCAGACAACATCTAACTAGGTTGAAACCATGGAAAGCAAAATAACTTTATATATGAGGCACAGTTAAAAGATTATCAACAATAATTAATGAATAAATTGAACAATTATGCCAATATAATGAATAACAGTTACATATATGTTCTATCACTTCTCACTCTCAATATCTTATTTACATAATATTTTCTGAAATCACCTGACCAGTTTGAAACCATGGAAAGCAAAATAAAGATATTGGAGGACTACCATATGTCACTCTTATAGCTACAGTTTCCATTCATATGCCATGATATAGATTTCATTTTAATATGAGTTCCGCATATACTGTCCCGCTACTGCTTTGACGAAATGCGAGTCTTTTGAGGGTATTATGGAAAGACTGCTTTACTTGTTTATTTCTCAGGGAATAAATGAAGGGATTCAATAAGGGGGCAACAGATACAACAAGCAGAGAGACTGCCTTATTAATCGCCAATTCATACTTAGCTGAGGGTCTGATATACATAAAAATGACGCTGCCATACGAGATGGAGACCACGATCATGTGAGAAGAACAGTTAGAAAAAGCTTTTTTTCTTTGTTGCGCAGAAGGCAACCTCAGGATCATCCGAATGATGTATGTGTAGGACAGAACCACACACACCAGCGTCGTTATGAGGGTCAACACAGCAAAGACTATAATCAGCTGCTCTATTTTGTTGTTTGATCTTTCAAATATTGCTGCTAGTAATAGGTATACTCTATACTTGCCATTATCCGTTTATTCTGAAGAATGCCACTCAGGAACAGCCAAATAGAAGAGAACATGGAAAAGTACAAAAACACTTTGCAAATTGACAATAGATGGAGGTATACAGCAAGGGAAGGGAGTGAGATGGGTCAAAACAGGGGAGAGAAGAGCACAAGGGACTCTGGTGATGGGTTATGGGTGCTATGATACTGGGAGAACTATGAGGGCTACACCTGAGTGGAGAAACCAAACACAGTACAAAAGGAACAATGATGTAAGAAAAATAAATAAATTTTAAAATAATACCAAAATGTTAATTCAAAGAGATATATGCATCCCCATGTCTATTGCAACATTTTTTACGGTAGCCTAGAACAGGTTGACACCTATAAAAAGCAGTATGAAGGTGTATCAAAATATTAAACATGGATCTGCCATTCAACCCAATAATTCCACTCTAGACATTGACCCAAAATATTCAAAAACACTATTTAAAAGGGAAACTGGCATTCCCATATTCATTACAAGGCTAGTTACTACTGCTAAATTATGGAAACCACCTAAGCAGAGATAAGTAGAACAAAAAGATGTGGTATATATACAGAATGGAATATTATTCAGCAATCAAAATGATGCACTCATGCCATTCATAGCAACAGGAATTTAGCCTGAACAATAATCCCAAGTGAAATATGTGAGTAGGAAAAAGGTAAATACCAAAGAGTATCATTAATATGTTGAATATAAGGTAACTAAACCAAGAGTCAGGTAAAGACACAATTAAAAGCTAATTATTTTTAGCTGTCTGCAGAACTAAAACACCAAGGAAGAGGAGGGTGAAGTTGTACCAAAAATATCCAAGTACAGTAAGACCAAAGGGTTTTTTTTTAAAGATTTATTTATTTATGCATACAAGCTGGGGTATAGGCCAGAGGTGTGGGGCAGAGAGAGGGTTCACCAGAGACAGAATGGGGAGCGGAACAGGCAGATCGACTGAAATAGACTGCTGAAGGGAGCAGCAGGCGAAGCAGGAGAGGTCTGCCACACCATGTGGGAATCTCCCCGTCTGGGCGTCATACTCGCATCACCAATGCCAACCGCTCCACAGTGCTGGGATCAACCACTGCTCTACCACGGAGGCCCAAGACCATGGGGTTAAAGAGGAGATCAAAGGAGAAATTAATGTATACTTTGAGTTGAATGACAATGAGGACACCAATTTCCAGAATGTATGGGACACAACAAAAGCAGTAATAAGAGGAAAATATATTTGAATACAGACTTACATCAAGAAACACGAAAGAACTCAACGAAACAACCTAATCTCAAAGAACTAGAAAAAGAAGAAAAAAAAAGAAGAAAGGAAATTATAAAAATCAAAGAAGAAATCAATGAAATAGATATTTTAAAAAACAACAATCCAAAAGATCAATGAAAACAAAAGTTTCTTCTTTGAAAAAATAAACAAAATACACAAACCTCTGGTCAGACTACAAAGAAACAATGGCTGAAAACACAAATAAATAGGATCATAAATGAAAGAGGAGAAATTACAACAGACTCAGTAGAAATCAAAAGAATAATCAGAGATTACTGTGAAAATTTTTTTTGCAAACCAGTTCAACAATCTAGAAGAGATGGACAAATTCCTAGAATGATATAAACTTCCAAAGCTAGATAAAGAAGAAATAGAACACCTAAGCAGACCAATTACAATACTGAAATTGAAATAGTAATCAAAACAATACCCAAAAACAAAAGCACAGGACCAGATGGCTTCACAAATGGGTTCGAACAAACATTCAGAAATGACCTAGTGCCTATCTTACACAAATTATTTCAAAAAATTTAGAAGGAAGGAATACTACCAAATACATTCTATGAAGCCAACATTACATTAATACCAAAACCATTCAAGGGCAACACAAAAAAAGAAAATTAAGGACAATCTCCCTAATGAACACTGGTGTAAAAATCCTCAATAGACATGCCCCCAAAACATGGCAGCAAACAGACACTAGGATCAGGCTCTCCCACAAAAAGTCAATTAATGGACAGAAAAATCCCTAATTTTGAGAGCTGATATGAGGAGACCTGGATGCCCTACACAATACAATCAACCCTGGAGGTGCTTTAGACTTTAAGATAAACCGAAGAGTTGGAGTAAAGAGAAGAGAAAAGATATCGGACCCCACAAGAGGAACAACCACAAGGAGAGGTGGGCAAACCAGCTTCCTTGAGCACCGCTGAGTACAAGGTTAGAAACTGTGGTGGGATAGGAGGGCTCCGGCCAGCCTACGGGGAGCACAACCCCCACCCCCCCCCCACGACCCCCCTCTCTTCCCCGCATGGCAGCACTGAAGCAAAGGAAAGCACGAGGGTCACTGCGTCCCATCCCACTCCTGGGGCTAGGTGACATCTTAGCAGAGAGGAAGTTGCAAGCAAGAAACAGGCTGCCAGCACCCTGTGGAGAGCAGAGCCACAGGGACCCATCCCCCCACCGGGTGCTAGGTGATATATTGGCTAGAAGAACCAGCTAGGCAGGAAAAACTCCTGCTGAGACCAGGGCAAACACTCCTCTCCTTAGGCTGTAACTTGATCCCAGTAGCAGTTGCTAGGGAAACCCACAGACTGCCAATCCAGGAAACCCCTTTGATCACCAATCACCAGTACTCTTCTCCAACCTGAACGGAGGTAAATTGATCTGGGGAGTGGCTACTAAGGAGAACCACTGACTGAGAGTCCCCACAACCCCTCCCATATCTGTTGCTGGGATACAGACTCCTGCTAGAACTGTCTCCAACCACACCGTCCTCAACAAAGTGTCTGCATCTTGGCACCAGGGAGGGTGGCAGAAAGGAAACTCCAATTGGTGGTGACCATAGCCCAGCAGCCCCTGTGGCCCCACCCCCAACCTCTAGGTGGCTGCACAGTGGCCCCCAAGAAGCTAGGGGAGGTGAAACCCTGACCAACAGCTGCCCACAGCCTCCACCCCTGCACCCCCTCGTGGAGTAGTGGGGCCCAAGCAGCAGAAAAGAAACTTAAGACCAGTCGCTCTTGACCCCTACCCATCAGACATAACCAAACGGGCAATGATAGCCCCAGGCAAACACCAGAGGAAAGGAAAAAAAGGGGGGGAGAGAGAAAGAATAGAAAGACTCCTAGCAACAACGAACAACAGCAGCGACAGCAGGATAACAGCAACATCTGACACTGGAAAGGGGGTTGAACCCCAGCAGGGGGCCCACCCAGAAACCCCAACACCTAAGAGCAAAAGAACTACAAAACTCTCCCCAAGTTCACATCTGTCCAATACTTTTTTTTTTTTCACTTTTAACCTACCTTATTCTCTTGGTCCTTCCTACTTTTCTTCAACTTCATTCTCTTTTTCTTTCCTTTTTTTTTTTTTTACTACAAACCACCCCTTCTTCTTCCTTAATTCCACTCAGAACTGGAAACTCATTGGAGACACACCAGGAGAGACACAGAAATTCAACAGTGAAAAAAGAAAATCCAGAAGATACCCAGCCACAGCCAAGGCAACTCAGAAACTAGGAAACCACAAACACTCCTCAGGAAGGAAAAAAGTGACAAATGACCTTCAAAACAATACACCACAGAAATAAAATCCATCTCCAGAACCCAATAATATAGACATAGATTACATCTGCCTAACAGATAAAGAATTCAAAATAGCCATAACAAAAAAAATGATAGAATTAAATGAAAAGAACAAAGAACTGAAGAACGAGAATGAATCCATAAAGAAGAAATTGAAGGAAATGGAGGATTTACAAACATTAGTAGAGGAGTTCAAGAACTCTAGGGAAAGCAAGAAAAGCATATTAAAAGAAATGGAGGGAAGAATAAGCACTCTGGAAGATATGATACTGAAAGAGCCAAGACAGAAAAAGAAAGAGATAAACGAAGGAAAAAGAATGAGGAAACGCTTCAAGAACTATCTGACACCATGAAAAAAAGAAACATCAGAGTCATAGGAATCCCAGAAGGAGAGGAAAGAGACAAAGGAACAGAGAAACTTTCCACGGAGATAATTGAAGAGAACTTCCCAAACATGAAAAGGGAAACAAAAATTGACATACAGGCAGCCAGAAGATAAACAAAAGGAAAAATAAGAACTATATGATCATATCAATAGATGCTGAGAAAGCATTCGACAAAGTGCAACATCCATTTATGATAAAGGCCCTTGAAATCCTTGGGACAGAAGGAACATTCCTTAACATAATAAGAGCCATATACAACAAACCCACAGCCAATATTAACCTCAATGGTGAGAAGCTGAAAATCTTTCCCCTAAAATCAGGAGCAAGACAAGGAAGTCCACTCTTACCACTGCTTTTCAGTATAATACTTGAAGTCCTAGCGAGAGCAATAAGACAAGTGAAAGACACAAGGAATCCAAATAGGGAAGGAAGAAATTATTTTCAGATGATATAATTATATACAGAGAGAATCCTAAAAAATCCATAGAAAAAATACGCATAGAAAAAAATCCATAGAAAAAAAACTATAGACCAATTCAGTAATGTAGCAGGATACAAAATCAATGCAGAAAAATCAGTAGACTTTGTATATGCAAACACTCAGTCTGAAGAAGAAGAAATTAAGAGAATTATCCCCTTCAAAATTGAAACCAAAAAAATCAAGTACCTGGGAATAAACCTAACAAAGAGGTAAAGGACTTATACAAAGAAAACTACAAGACACTGTTAAAAGAAATAGAGGAGGACACAAAAAAATGGAAAGATATCGCCTGCTCATGGATTGGAAGAATTAACATTATCAAAATGGCCATCCTACCAAAAGCAATCTACAGATTCAACGCTATTCTGATAAAAATCTCAACGACATTCTTCAAAGAAATAGAACAGATATTGATGAAATTCATATGGAACCACAAAAAACTTCGAATAGCTAAAGCTCTCCTGACTAAAACGAATATAAATGGAGGGATTACATGCCCTGATTTCAAACTATACTACAAAACCATAATAATTAAAACAGCATGGTACTGGAACAAAAACAGGCACACAGACCAATGGAATCAATAGAAAACCCAGAAATAAATCCACATTTTTATGGACAACTAATCTTCGACAAAGGAGCAAAGAATATGCAATGGAACAAGGTTAGCTTGTTCAATAAGTGGTGTTGGAAAAACTGGACTGCTACATGCAAAAAAATGAAACTAGAATACTACCTCACACCATGCACAAAAACCAACTCAAAATGGATAAAAGACCTGGAGATAAGACCTCAAACTATAAAATTTATAGAAGAAAATATAGGCAAAACTCTACATGACATATATCTCAGCAAAATCTTTAAAAACACTTCCCTCATAGAAAATATAAGTAAAACGCTATCTGACATACAGCGCAGTAATAGCTTTAAAGACTCATTGCCCAAAGTAAAGAAACTGAAGAAAAAGATAAACAGCAGGGACTACACCAAACTAAAAAGCTTCTAATCAAAAGCGACATTAAGCAAAACAAAGAGACACCCTACTGACTGGGAGAAAATTTTTGTATTTCATACAACTGATAAGGGACTGATCACAAAGATATACAAAGAACTCACACGACTCAACAAAAACAAAGTAAACAATTCAGTCAAAAAAATGGGCAGAAGAGCTAAAAAGACACTTCTCCGAAGAGGAAAGGTAAATGGCCAACAG
>PVIJ01015235.1:0-37262 GCA_004024925.1 Scalopus aquaticus
AAAAAAAAATCATTCTCCTTTATGCTCAGACTGGTGAAACAACTGTGAATGTGGGTATCTTGCTGTGTGGTCCCAAGAAATTCACCCCCCCTCATCCCCTCACCCTCTCAGTTCTGGTCTCAGTTAAGGCAGAGGTTGGAATAATTCTCTGATAGAGTGAACAAAAATAAGGACTCTCTCCTTCCCTTAAAATACTAACACGTTTTCTGCGCAACTGCGTCACGTTCCTGAAGCCTGATTGGTTCAGCTCTAGTCAGGTGGTTTTCTAAACCAATCAGCTGTGAGGTCAAATTTAAGCTGGTGCTTCTGACTGCGGCCATGTTAGGATGGTGGGGACAGGGGAGAAGGCTGAAAGGTTTCTAGGATAACGGCGGCTTTTGCTGCCAGCATAGTTCTTTAGGCGTCATCTCTGAAGTGTTTCTGATCGGTCTCCTCCTTCATCTCTTTCATCTCTCAGCCCTTGAAAATGCCACCTTCCTGGTTTCCTAGGTGCATTGTTGTGATATTGTGATTTATAACAAGAAGATATATACTAAGTGTTTATTCTCATTTCTGGCTCATAGTTCCTAAAATCCTTGGAATTGCCTAAGTAAAGATAGCAAAAGGTATGTCATTTGTTATGCTAATGAGGTGACTTTTCATCTAAGAATGGGGGCTGGTTGCTAAGAGGACTGAATGTGTGATTGGAGAGTTGGAACTTTCAGTCCCCCACCAGGCAGGAGAGAGAGCCTGGAGGTTGAATCAATAGCAGTGGTCAATGATTTAATCAGCCAAGACTGTGTAACACTGGTCAACAGTGAGATCATTACTGACTTAAAAAGGCCCTAATCTGTAGTATCTTGGTGTGCTGAACATGAATGTAACCCTGAAAATTTTTTATTAGCTCTCATTTTGAAGATATTTCATGTAATTCATTTTATGTCTTTCACCGTGTAAATTTATCCAGTAGGACTGCAACAACATCCTAAATCAGCCTAGGATGATGTAATGTTGCATCACATTGCATAATACCATCATGCACACATCATCCAGAGTTGATTGCATCATTTTCTGATGCAATGCAATACTACTGCCAGGCAGCTGCTGAAGTAAGCTGATGTCAGCAGTGCACTATATAAAGCCCTGTTGGAAAGGTTGAGCATTGAAAATACTTCAGACTTTGTGTGAGACAGTTTAAGCTACGGTTACATAGAACTGTTATTTTATCCATTTAGGCACAATACGGAACAGTAATGCCTCGAAAGTGCGTTAATAGCGTGGACAATTTCTGCTCTACTTGTGGGAAAGTGACATTTGCCAACCAGAAGAAAAGTATTACTTCTCAAGTGAAGAAGGCTTATCATCTTGACTCAGATGCAAGGTTGGTGACCAAGACAAGCCTTGGGCCCCACATATATGCTGTGCTACATGTACAACACAGCTTTCAAGTGGTTAAATGGCAAAAGACCATCAATGCCATTTGCAGTCCCCATGGTGTGGAGAGAGCCAAGCAACCACAAAAAAGACTGTTATTTCTGCTTGTTTCCTCCTCTTTCTGGCAGGATAACAAAGCAAAAGAAGTCAAGAATTGTCTACCCAAATATTCTGTCTGCGTTGAGACCCATTCCACATGGTGAATAAGGGACTTCCTATTCCAGAGCCTGCAGCAGAATATTCTCTTGATTCATCTGATGAGGACAGGGTGAGCCGACCTGTTTTTCTCCTGTTCCATCAGCATTCAGTGATCCAGATTTTCACTGTGGTGCATCATCAACCCCACACAGACTAACACAGGAAGAACTAAATGACCTAGTTCGTGATTTGGACTTATCCAAGAACAAGGAAGAATTGCTAGGATCAAGACTCCAACAATGGAATCTTCTAGAAGGAGCTGTCACAATTACTTTATATCAGAAGCACCACCAGCAGTTGGAGCCTTTCTTCAGAAAGGAAAGTACTCTGGTGTTCTGTTCTGATATTGAGGGCCTCATGAATGCCTTAGAAATCACTCATGACCCACAAGAATGGAGACTATTTCTAGACTCTTGGAAACTGAGTCTTAAGGCTGTGCTTTTGCACAATGGAAACCGTCTTCCATCTATTCTATTCCTGAACAGTTGTACAAGAGACAAGTGAAGAAATCTAAGAAGTAGCCTATGATTTGATTTTTTACAGGTATTAACCATAGGCCTCTTACTATTGTCATGTATTGTGTGATGTAAACATCAATTTATTGCAGGTTACAAAAAAACTAGAACCAAAATTATTAGAATTTGACTGTCATATTCGTGTTGAGTACACACAAATTGATAGGAAATGACTAATTTTATTTCAGTAACATGACTTTTGTAAGAATTTGTTGGCCAGTGTAATGGGACCTCCACAAACACCCCAAAAGATGGAATTCAGAGTGCTTCCAGGTTGGTGAGCATGTGGAAATTTGCAGGGTCTTGTGCCTGGGGAAGGGCTGGAAGCCGCCAACATGCTTGCCTCCTGCACCTCTTGTGTCTGGTTGTTCCCAAGTTAGGTCCTTTTATAATAAACCAGTAATCTACTAAGATATTTCTCTGAGTTCTGTAAGCTGCTCTAGAGAGTTAATTGAACCCAAGGAGGGAATTGTGAGAACTGACATCTGCAGTGGGGAGAGATTAGTCTTGTAAGAATGAGCCCTTAACTGTGGAATCTGACACTGTCTCTGGGTAGTGTTAGAATTGTGTCATATTCCTGGACACCGCGCTGGTGTCTGAAAATTGCCTGGTGGTGTGAGGGGAGTCCCCTCCCGCCGGTACGATTTTGTCATCAGGATATCAAAACAGTAGTGATCTGCCCCCCCAACCTACCAAAACAGCCATGCCTGTCTCTCCTTTTCAATTTGCGCTGTTAAGTTCCAGACATAATGAACTCCCTGGACCTGAGTTGTCTTTTATCCTTCATGCCTCTAAGTCTTTGTACACGTTTCCTCCTGTGCTTCATCTACTGATGAGCCTTAAAATAACAAATGGATTGCCTAGTGCAAAAATCTTTCCTTGATCTTTCTTTCTATGATTCTCTGTCTTCTCACACCATACAAAATCACCATATATCCTTTGTATTGCAATAATCTGTTTATCTATTCCTCCTGTAGACTGTAAGCTTCTTGAGGTCAGGACTAACCTTTGTCTCTATCTTCAACACTTAACTGAGTCCTCAACATGTAGGAGCTTAATAACTGCTTATGAAATAATGAAAGACCTTTAGAACGCTCTACAGATCCTAGGGAAAATCTGAAATTAGAATTCAGAACTAGGCACCAAATTATGCAGGAATTATGACCCTGTAATATTTAGTGGAAATTTTTCAACAAGAGCTTCTTTGGTTTCTAATCAGGGGAATTATGTTAATGAGTCAACTTGCAAAATCCCTGATAATCATGTTCCAAACTTACCCCACTGGGTCTCATTTAGATGGAAAGGCTAACAGAAACACTCTGCTAATGAAGACAATTTCTGTCCTCAATTAGCACGTGCTGCCCTTATTGCACTCTGAGGACCTCCTATCCGCTGGACACAAAGAGCAAACTCAGCAGACCACAGACTTGGGGCTTTTCCAAGTCCACTGTTACTTTTTCCATTGCAGTTACTAGGTTTCCCCACTCTGAGACTCACTATGTATTTAGTTTACTGATAATCTTTAAGGGTCTGTCTACTACCGATGCCGAGTATTGATTCTTTGACTCTATCTCAACACAGGGTCACTGAATGAACCCAGGGTCTGGGGTCATAGGAATAGGGTGGAAGCTGAAAGCTTTGGCCTTCAAGGCATTGACACATCAGTATTAGCCAGAATGCAAGATGACAGGGAAGGATGTACAAATTCACTTATTTGTTCATTCCGCCTTTCTGTTTTGTGGGAGATATCTCTGTTTACCCCTTTAGTTTTATTAGAATGTTCTTATAGGACTCTGGCTCCCTGACCACATGGCTTAATTCAAAATGGGCACTGAACTTCCCCAGGCATTGATAAAGAGAACCAAAGTCTCTAACTGTGAACACTGTAGGATACTTCAAGAGCTGTCACAGTGACAGAGATGACAGGCAGAGAGCTGAGACAGAGATGGAGGTCCAGATGGAGAAGAGGTCAGGGTGTCCTTGCCCTTCATGAGTCTTAATTTTAGGGATTACACGGAGCAGTAAATTGCCTAACCTTGTTCTGGTTGTCATCATTTTCTTCTAATATCCATTCTTCCTTTCTTCTCTAAGACCCCTGATTTTTAACTGTCCCCATACTGCCCCAAATAAAGAGCATATTTCCCACCTGCCCCTTGAAACTGGGTGATGATATGAATAAGCTCTGGACAATGCGAGGTAACAGAAAGCATGTGTGTAATTTCTGGGGTACCCTTGAACAAAGGGAATGGATATTCCCCCTGCTGGTTTTATTTTTCTCCCCTCCTGCTGGAAGAAATGTTGATATGATGATAATCTATCTTGCATCATAAA
This sequence comes from Scalopus aquaticus, assembly GCA_004024925.1. Taxonomy (NCBI): domain Eukaryota; kingdom Metazoa; phylum Chordata; class Mammalia; order Eulipotyphla; family Talpidae; genus Scalopus; species Scalopus aquaticus. The sequence goes on from PVIJ01015235.1 coordinate 4,458, forward strand.
GATGAGGACAGTAACCAAGGGATGGTGGAGGAACGAGATCGAAAGAGCCTGGCTCCCTCACTTTGTCAAGCTGCTTATTCAGTCCAGAAAGGCTTACACCCAGACTACTATAAGTCAGAGAGAGAAACCTTTAAATGTTTATTTTAGTTGAGCTTCTGGCTTGCTGGAACAGTAGGTGAAATTATAATCTATTCTGAGTAATAGAGTGAGTTTCTGTTGTGAACCCAAGAGCCCTGAATAATTCCATTATTAATTGAGTGTCTAGCACATTTCAGGCTCTGGGAGGATATAGGAAAGAAGGGAACAAACCTGGCCCCTGCCTTCAGGATGGTCACAGTTTAGCAAGGGGACATGGACGCCATCAACTAGTTACGTTGAGTTTTGTAATTCCAGTTGTGATCTATCTGAAAAGACACACTGAGGACAAACACCAGAAAAAGCAGACAAACTCTGACATAAAGAGTCAGTTTCTAATAGAGAAAGAGTTTGTCAAGCAAAGGCAGGTCTTGGGATCTGTACAAGGTCTCAAGAAGGGAAGGACTTCCTTCAAGGCCCAAGGAAGTCGAGAGAAGGAAGTTCAAAGCATAAGGCTAAGGATAGTGAGGGAGGGAAGAAAGTGACCCAAGGTGATGTTGGGGGCGTAGCCTGGCGGGGGCTAGACCCTTCAGGGCCATTTAAGTCAATGTTAAGAGTTTGGGCTTTATTTTAAGTACAGTGGGAAGTCACAGATAGCTTTTAGGCAGATCAGGTCCACAATTTAAAAATGTGACTAATGTTGAAAGTGTATGAAGGTAGGTTTAAGATGTGGGGAAAACACAGAAGACTGTTGCAGTAGCCCTGTCAAGAGATATGGTGTCTTAGATTAGGGTGAAGGTGGCTTAAATGGGGGTACCTTAGCTTTTAAGGCCTGGAGAACCTCTCAAAGATGTCCAACTCAAGGCTGTACCTTTAATTCTTCTGTAATGGGTGCCATTGACTGTCTTTCCTCACCCCCTCACTCACACCCCCTCACCCTCTCATATCCACTTGTAGCTTCCTAGCAGACCCAGTTTTGATGAGCTTCCCCTCCCTGACCTAGGCAGTACATGAGGGAGGCTGAACACAGTCCCAGCTCAAGGGGTGAATCTGATTGGGCCAAGGGTAATTCTGTTACCCAATCAGGGAGTGGCTCAGAATGAACAAATGACACCAAAGTAGCCAAGAGGAGGTAACAGGAAATTTACTAGCTACTTCTGGGTAAAGGTGTCAGCGCCTAAAGGAGAGTCACAGGAAGTAATCTTTCTTTTTCTCCTGGTATTTGTCATCTGAAAATAAAGTCATACCAACCTGCGGACACCCATCCCAGGATGACTAAGGGGAGAACTGACAAGCACCTGAATCCTGATGACACTGCTGACTGCTGAGTCAGCCCCTACTGGAGCCCATTTTCTTTGGGACAACCTGTTGGGGAGATGAGGCGTTTCCCAATTATCAAAGCCAGCTGGAGTCCTGAATTCTCTTACCTGCATTTGAGATCATCAGAATTGACATCTTCCAAACACACACCAGGGAAAAACTGCTGGGCACCCCAGGGCTGTTCTGGTCAAAGGCCTGGATTCTTTCCCCCTAGGCATTCAAATTGCCAGCTCAACTTGTCTGAAGATGAGATGAAATAGGGAAACAGGAGAAAGAAGGAGGAAGGTTTAGAATCGACACTGAAGACAACGACGAGCCCTAAAAAGGTTATGAGATGATACCAGCAGGAAAGAGAGATGTCAGAAAGACCAACCACAGCCTGGCATGGGAGAAGTTGAAGGGGAAAGCTTGGGAAGTAGAGACCTGGATGGAACTGAGGCCATAATGAGTATGAGGTCATGAGGACAGGGACTGAGGTGGTGGCTGTGAGGGAAAAAAGGTGTAGATTTGAGAAACCCACTGGTCTGTTTCCTTCCACAGAAACAGTGAGCCAGAGAAATGAGCTCCCAATTGCCCTTGCACTTCCCAGGGTCTCAGAATGCTGTGACTGAGCTGTGTTTAGAGTTTTCTGGCTGTTTAGGCAATCTCACTCCAGCTCCCCACTCTTGGTCTGAAACTAATAGTTTCAGTTACTTATGCATTTAATCCTTTTTTGGGGAGGAGGCACTCTTACAGGAAGTACACACAGTACTCTTGCTGTCACTCCTTGTTTCTGTGACAGACATCACTAATCAATTGTTCTTTTCTTTCCTGAGGAAATCAGACTCCTTCCAGGACTGCCTCCTAGGCACTACCGATTGTTCTGAGTTGGTTGAGTGTGGTGAGATCTGGTGGTCTCCTTGACTAACACAGACCCAACCATGGGCAAAGCCTGCATATCACTCTGGCTGACCATAACGGGTGACTTAGAACAATGGAAGTTTATCCTCTCACTGTGCTGGATCTTCTACCTGGCTGTGCCTCAGTGTCCTCATTTGCAAAATGGAGCTGGCAGAACCTTCCTCACTGGGCCATCAGGTGCTAAAGGGAAGGGCTCAGTGAACACTGGCAATTAGGATGGGTAGTAGCTCATTTCCCAAACATGTCCCTGGGAAGCTATTCAGGGAAGCCAGTCTGATAAAGCACCCCAATTGTCCCAAACCAACAATTCCAGAGAGGGATGGGGGGGGAGCTGCTATAGGCAGAATCCAGGTGTTGTTTGTCCTCAACAGAGCTTCCATTATTAAAGCATTCTGCGGAAGCCACCAGCTCGCGGGGTTCTGAGAATTCGCCTTAAGGTTCTAAAAGACCCTTTACCCAACTTGGAGGCAGGGCTCTGGGCAGTGAAGAGAGTCAGATGTATATGCAGGGACGGGGCCTCAGTTCCACTTTCGTTCTTCCACTTTTCCTTTGCACCCTCCCACCTCCCTCCCCTGCTCTGTTCCCCACCTCTCTCTTCTCCTGCCCACAGGGAGGCAGCCGGCTGTGTTGGAGACTGGCGTATTCTCTTTGCATCTGCCAAACTGAAGCAGCATATTGAGGCTCGCCTGCAAATGTGAAATAGATGGGAAGTGTTTTGCACTTCAGTGGAATAACAGGTGTTATTTCTCCATGGATGGTGGAGGATGGGGCTGACACTTCTCCTGGGGTGTAAGGTGGTGTAGTGAGCCTGCCATTCACCTGGGCCACAGGTGACTTGTGGCCACGCATCAGGTACTTACAGTTTGCTTAACTCTTCACATGTGGAATCTCATTGAACATTTTCCACACAAGCCTCCTAGGGAAAAAATGGTTACCTTCAAGTTCAAAGATGAATAAGTTAAGGTGCTACAGAGAAGCAGTGCCACAGCCAAGTGGAGATTTCAGAGTAGGTGTCCCTGACACCAAGGCCTTACCCTTGTCCGCATCCCCTGGGCTTTGGGAAGATGTCTCCAAGGACATTCGACTTTCTCAGGCAATGCCAGATGACACTCCCTTCAGGTGCTAGACCTTTCTGTAAAGGGCCAAATAGTAAACATGTTAGGTGTTGCAGACTATGGTTTCTGTTCCAATCCCTCAGCTCTGCTGCTGGGGCAAGAAAGTAGCTGTAGACAGCGAAAGAACAGATGGACGTGGCCGTGTGCCTGTAAACTCTGTTTCCAAAACCAAGCACCAGCTGGCATGTGGTAACTAGTGGATCGCTGAAGCCAACCACCTGAGCTTAACTCCTGCCTTTTCTAGTTACCAGCTGTGCGACCTTATTTAGCCCGTCTGTGCCTCAATTTCCTCATCTGTAAGTTGGGAATAATAACGCCTCGTCAGCATCATCAGATCGCAAAGCCTCCTGTGGTTGTGAGGACGAAACGAAAAGCATGAGGCGTTCTCAGCCGTGTCTGCCTACAAGGAGAGGGTCAGTGCCAAGTACTCTTGGGGCATCGTCGTGACCATCATCTTAAGCTCCGTGGAAAGGACATAGAGCTGTCGGTGATAGCTGCTCACAGGGCTCTGGCGAGGATGAAGTGAGAAGATGCTGGCAAAGGCCTCAGCTGTGCTGGGCACACAGTGAGGGCTCAGGGGCCCACAGGCGACACGCAGACTCTAGTCAGCTCTCCTCTGCACTTCTCGAAGTCTCTCCCGGTGTCAAAAAGAGGAGAAAGTACCAGTTTCATGCTCACAGGCTGCTTGAATCTTAGCGGGGTGAGACTGGGGCATAGGGAAGGTGAAGGGAAGCTTCCAATGCTAAGCAGAAATTCTGGGCTGAAGAGAAGACACAAGGCTCAAGCCCAGGGCATGGGTTTCCCAGAGCGCTGTGGCTTAGGGTGGTTGAAGGAGGGACAGCAGTGGCCATTTCTTATGGAGACAGCTACTGCCTCTGTGATGGCAACAAAAGGGAGCTCTCCCCCAAAGCCTCCCTGCATAGCACCCCCGAGGAGGGGCCATCACTGCGGCAGGGGCTCTCCTGGTTTCCAGCATCTGATGTGACCCGTGTACTTTGAGGTCTTAGTTAATGTCAACACGGGTTGGAAATATCTGGCGCCCGCATTTGGTGGTTTCCCACGAGGTGATGGAATTTGGTGCTCTTGGCGACTGATCTTCTTGGGTGTCTGGAGGATCAGAAATCCAGGCAGAGGCTGTGGAGTTGAGAGATGGAGCTCCAATGCTAGTGAGCTGCTGGTTGTCTGGGTGGAAGCAGAGAGCCTGTTATCGGGCACCTTGTTCTGTTAGCACATCAGTGTCCCCAGTTGTGGAATAGGGGACTTAATGGGACTCAGGGACAGTGTACCCAGAAGTCCTGGCAAAACACCTAGCCCATATGAAGATGTTATCATGATGAGACAGATTTCTGGACCTAAAGCTAAGGGGACAGATGAACCTGGATAACAATTCCACTTGACCTTGGGCATGCCCTATAACCCCTCTGAACCTCATATTCCTTCTCTGTTAAATGGGCACAGTAATTAAGGTTGACGGAGAGTAAGATGTCTATAGCACATCCTTCAAAGCCTGGCACATGGTAAGGAAAAATTAGCAAATGAGGGATCAAGACTGAAATGCATGCAAATGAAGGCCAGTGAATGCTGCACCCACATGCTGGAATTGCTGTTACTAGGCCCTGCCGACATCTCTTTCGCTCTGGCACGATCGTAGCAGATTTCTGCTTGTCAAAAACTCCGAAGTCACAAGATAAAATTCTCCTCTCCTCCTGACATCTTGCCCCGGCCTCTGCTTTGGTCTCCAAGCTCTTCAGTCTTTGGCTGAGAGGAAATGATTTCAGCCATAGGTGCTAATCCATGTAAATGAGACCGCTGCCTTGGCACAGGAAGTCTCTCTTGCCCTCTTAGTCTGTTTCACCATATGCTCCACAGGCTCCGCGACCCGGTGTCCTCAGCAGACGGCTGTGTCCTTCGGGGGGTGATCTGTGGCGTATCTGTGATGAGTAAGACTCACCCCACCCCCAGCCACCTTCGGTTCCCTGAGGTCAGATGAACCCAAAAGCGCTGGGGTCCCTGGCTTCCGGAGCAGATGTTGTTCTCACATTAATGCATAACATTTCAGAAGGGGGATTTTCTGTTCCTGCTCACTCCCAAGTGCTGCTCCTGCAGCATCCTGGGGAGGACCGTGTGTTCCAGACACGGAGGGGCGGCCAGCTCAGCACCAGGGACGCGCAGCTTCCTGGGGCTGGCATTTGGGAATATTGGGCACGTTCAACTCTTCTGATCTCGGCACCTCCTAGAGACAGTGGATATAAGTGGGCGGACTGGGGCAGCACTAGTTGGGGAAAAGGCCCCCATGGGAACCTGCAGCCCAGATGTGAACCAGCAACTCTAGGTCATGGCTTGGATGCCAGCAAATTACACAACCAGCTAACACACAAGTGTGTTTCCCCCCACTGGCCAGCATTCAGTGGGTGTCTTTCCTTGGGTCTTTTATAAAGGATGCAGGGTGTGAAGCTATTTCTTCTGCAGAATCTATTCTGTTGAACGCTGTTAGATGTCTCCTTGAAATCAACGTCCACTCAATGTCTTGGGTGGGGCTGCTGTAAGCCCACAGCACACTTAGCACAGCCATCTCGTCTGGACGCCCTGGCAGCCACCTGAACAAGCAGGAGAGCAGCTAGCAGCGATTAAAATATAAAACACATGCAGTGTGAAGTCTCTGCAAAACCACTGGTCACGGGCCCTCCCTGGTGGTGCAAGGGGTTAAGTCTCAGCACTATGAAGCTATGGGCAGCCACTGCGGGACGAGTTCAATCCCCGGCCAGGGAGCTTCCCACATGGCGCAGCAGACCTCTCCTGTCTCCCCGCTGCTCCCCTCAGCAGTGTATTTCAGTCGATCTGCCTTTTCTGCTCCCCACTCTGTCCCTGGTGAATCCTCTTAATGGCCCCCAATACCTCTGGCCTACACCCCAGCTCTTGTATGCATAAATAAATAAATCTTAAAAAAAGTCATCGCTATGCTGTGTGATCATGAATGTTCATTCATGGCTCATTATTGGATTGATAGAATCACCAAAATATTGCTCATCAGAACATACCAATGCCAGGGTGTGAGTGGGCACCAGCAACATCAAAAGAAAGGCAGTGAGGTGACTAAAGCCAGGTAGGCTTAGGTTCAAATCCTGATTCTGCCGAGCTGCGTGGATTGGTGGTTGGCGTGCAAAAGCGGTGCTTGCAGGGGCAGAGTTTGCTGTCTCTCAGAGTGAGTTAGCCTTGGGAGGGACCGTCTCTTCCAGGTCAGCAAGGCCTCGAGATGTCAAAGCATCATAAAATACAGAAAAATTTTTAAAAAAAGCATGATTAATGTAACTGTCCTTGGTGGAGTCTCTACAATTCTTGCACCCATGGGATTTCCAGAGGAGTTATGTGATTTATGCCTGTTTGTAATACAACTGAGACCATGAAGTACAGTGAGATGGTTTTAGCAGCAAAATCATCTCTTCAATAACAACATCAGGTAGAAAATATACACAAAAATCCCCAATGATTTTGCTGTAAAGAAGTAAAAATCGATAATAAAATAAACTTAGAATATAATTCCGCTCACAATAGAAAGGTAAAATATTTAAACATAAACAATAAGATGTGCCTATTATATGTTGTGTGAAATTATAAATCTTTATTAAAGGAGATAAGAGGTAAATGAATGGAGCCATGTCTTCAGTATTGCCAATTTATTCCAAATTGTATAAACATTTTGTAATATTCTTTATTATTTAAAAAGATACTAAAAGAATAGCTATCTGAAAATAGTCAAGGATTTTTTAAAAAACAACAGCAATGAAGGGATTGTTCTACTTAACTGAGAATGTACATCTGCTTGACATAAATATGTAAGTAGTTTAATATTTAACTTGTGATACTTCAAATCAGAGGGAAGGGTTAATCATACATTAAAAGGAGCCAAGGAAATGAATTAACTTTATGCAAAAAAAAGAAGTTAGATCCCTACCTCATACCTTATATCAAATAAATGTTATTATTTAAATACTTATATAAAAATAAAATCAATATAAACTTTATGTGAAAATATAAGGGTGCAGGCTTCATGCTCTTGTGAGAGGGGAAACCCATTTGACATTTGAAATCAAAGGAGGAGAAAGTGTGGTGGAAAATTATTGGGGCTTTGTTGGAGACACATTTGAAGATGTAACCCCTAAAACAAGTACAGTATTGTAAACTGATAGTATCTCAATAAATACAATTGAAAAAATACCACTGATAGATTTTATGATCACATAATTTAAAAACTGCCCCACAAAGGAGAGCTTAGTTAAAGGACAAAAGACACATTAAAAAGAGTACTTCCAGCATCCACATCTTTAACATTTAAAATGACAATACATTATTTACTCCAATGGGGCTTAAAGATAGATGTGCAAACCCATAAATGAAGAGATATGAAAGCCTAGTAGACATTTAAACTTAGTGTTAACAAAATGTATTAAAAATGAGATACTGCTATGATCACCATTTTTTCTGCTTTTGGATTGTCAAAAATTAGCTAATTCTCAGCAATGGTGAGGTTGTAGAGAAATAGGCATTGTCATGCACTGCTTGTGAAAGAAGACTGGTCCTTTTTTTGATAATGTGAATCAAAAGACTTTAAGAGACACATATCCTTTGAAGTAGCAATTCTACATCAAGAAATTTCTAGAAACTATAAGTGAACAATACTCATCTGTTTATGGAAGGAGAGTCACCACCAAATCAGTTCTTAAAAATGAACAAGTGGAGGGGCCTCCCTAGTGGTTCAGGGGGTTAGTCTCAGCACTATGAAGCTATTGGTAGCCACTGCAGCACGAGTTCGATCCCCGGCTGGGGAGCTGACCCACATGGTGCAACAGACCTCTCCTGTCTCGCCCGCTGCTCCCCTCAGCAGTATTTTTCAGTTGATCAGTCTGTTCTGATCCCCATTCTGTCTCTGGTGAGTCCTCTGGCCCCCTGTGCCTCTGGCCTGTTCCCCAGTGTAGATAAATAAATCTTTAAAAAAAAAAAAAGAAGAAGAAGTGGAAACAGCTTAAATGTACAGTGGGTGAGAGGAAATTGACTAGTTATGTCTGGGACTTTTATACCACAGAGTATTACACAGCCGTTAAAACTTACAATGTGTGTTATACAAACACATATACACACTTAAGAAAGATCTTCACATTGCAATTATAATTAGACAGAAGCGGATTGCAAAGTAGTATGCAGAATACAGTCCCCTTTTAGTAAGAAATAATAGAATACTTTTGGGGGCAGAAAGATTAGATTAGACACCAAGTGTTCACAATCATTATTTCTGGGTGGTTGGAGTAAGGTGACCTTTATTTGTTCCTATATGCTTTTATATATAAATCCTGAACTTATTTCAAGGGACAGGCATTTTTTGCAATCTGAAAAACACTGTAAATCTAATCAAAGGTAATTTCTCGATGTGTTTCCCTTTAACGGGCATTCAGGTGATTGGTCATGGAGGGCATGGATGATGAAGCTGGGAAAAGGGGTTTTCAGTTTCCTGCCCTTGATTCTAGTTGCCATAGACTGAAAATCCGGAGAAAAATTCCTTTGCAGAGCATTCATTGCTTTGACCTTCACCGTTAAAATTAAATTAGAAGGCCTGTTGAAAAGAGAATGTTTTCCCTCCAAGTTTGCTATGAATATTTAAAGTGGAAAATATGGATTATGTCAAATGTGGTTGAGGAGACCAACACAGAAAGCCCAGATTCTGTGCAGACACAAGTGAGAGGAAGAGGTAACCAGGCGAGAGCAGCCATGGGAAAGCTCAGTGGACTTGGGGTTACTGCCACAGATCAATGGTGCTGATGTGGGTGTGAAACTGATAGACCCAGCTGAGCCTGATGATGCTTCCCCATCAGAAGCCAACCTTTGTGCTCGTGAGAGTAGCACCTGATTTATTGTGTTTGAAATGTGAGCAGAGAACATCCCACTGCCATCATAGGTACCAGGGCCTGTGAGAGAGTGATTCCTGCTCAGCAAGTGGCATTGACTCCCAGACAGCCCGTCCTGCTGGCCATCCACTATACCTACGTATTAGCACGTTCATGGGGGTCTCTTTCTCTCAGGCCAGGCAGGCACGGGGGTGTCAAACAGCTCCTCATCCCCACCAGCATTCCCATGTATGTTTATAAATTAAATAACCCCCTTCCCAAATTGCCAGCTCAGCAGGTTTCTGGAATTCTGGGTGCCATTTTGCTCTATGGAGAGCTAAGATGCTAGAACGTTGGAAGCAGAATCAGAAAGAATAGCAAGACTGAATTACACCATTTTCATCTCTTTATGGGTCAAAGACTATGAGCCAGACATTGGAAATTCAGAGATGACTACGTGTGATCCCTGCTCTCAAACAGCTCATAGTCTCATGAGGGAGGTAAATATGTGAACCAGTAGTTATTGTACTATATGCTTAGTAGGTAAAAGACAAACAAAATGTCATAAACACAGAGGAACAGGAGGCTGAGTGTGCTTTGGGGGAAAAAAAAAAGTGGTGTCAGACAAGCCTTCCCAGTAGAAAGGATTTTGATGTGGATCTTGAAACAAGAGTTAAAGTTCATTGTCTTAAAAACAAAGGCTGGAGATTGGTGGCAAAGACATTCAAAACATGAGAGGCACATCAACTGTTTGATACGCTGAAGTCCACAGCATGTTTCGAACGTACCAGAAACCCTAGTAAACATTTGCTGGAGAGACGACTGTGCAAATGCAGAAAGACTGAATGAAGAAACATAGTGTCTGAGGAGAGATTTGGACAGTTGAGTCTGGCAAGGAAGCTTGAGGCCAAGTTGAGAAGGGATTTAAAAGTTTTTCTACTAAATTGAACTTTTCCTTGCTCTCATGTAAACAAAACTATATATGGAAATCGACGATGTTAAAGCCACTGCAATTTTTAGGTTCTTTTCTCGTTTGAATCTTTTGGAACATTCAGCCCAGATTATCTCCTAAAGACCTCCAAATTACCTCATCTGGAGGCTGCATCAGTTAGGCTGGGTGCGTGCGTAACAAACAGCCCCAAATCTAGTGCTTAAAATGGCAAAGATGTATTTCTTGACTACATGTCATTCATGAGTCACTGTTCTCATTTGGAGATGCATCTGAAAGTGGCAGGGACGTGATGAACCTTGCCCCAGACCTTCAAGGTGTCCACCTGGGGTACGTCCATTCGCCTTTCGTTGGCTGCTGCAAGGTCATCTGACCTCATGGTGGCAGAGAAGGGGAGTCCTACTGTATGCCAAGGGGAACAAGAACCAAAACACTGGTGGGTAGTCCTAGCGACCACCCAGAAGTAGGAGAACATTTCCTTCTTCTTGACTGTGCCATTATAGGCAAATCTTTGAAATCTGAACCTTTTCCCCTTTTCAGTAAAAACGAAGTCTGGAACTTACAGAGCTTTAGAATTCTATTTTTCTCTCTCTTCCTCTCTCCCACCCTCTCTAAGGGTAAAAATGGGGTGGGAAGCGACTGGGTCTGAAAGGGTCAGGAGAACACAAGCAGACACCCCTAGGAGCCTGGGAACAAGGCATGAAGCTTAACCTCAGCATCCATAAAAAATTTACAGAATTGCAAAGCGCCAAGCAAAAATCTAAAAGAGTTCTCTGCACTCCGGGAAATTATTGAAGCCATAAAGATTCCTGCTCTTGCAGATGAGGCAGTTGGTGAAGGGAGCAGAGCAAATCAATAATGTCATACTTTTTGCCCGGATCAAAATACTCAAGGAAATAGCTGCAAAGTAAGAGGGGGACAAAGTGTGTCTCAGTCAATCACCGCATTGGGTAATGCCACAGCAGAACCCAGCCTAATAGTCTGGCTTGGAATTTTAAAAGCCAGGAAAGCGCTTCATCAAAATTTGGAGCCATTGTAGATTCAAAAGGATAATTACTCAGCACTCTGGCAGAGAGAGGAGTCCTGGAGAAAGGAGCTGAGAGAGGGGGTTGTGCATATTTAAATGAATGCTGGTTTCATAACTATAAAGCATTCTCAGGTAAGATGGGGGCAAGAATAATTCCCTTTAGGAAAACTGAGAAACATCACAAGGGGCTGATTGTAACATTGTCTGTGCCTTGCTCACTGTTGTACCCTCTGCTTTAGCCCAGGTCCAGGCACATCCTGCCATTCATTCATTCATTCATTCATTCATTCATCTTGCAAAATCGATTGAACATCTACTATTTGACAGGTACATTTTTAAGAGCTGGGATACAGCAATGAATGAGGTGAGCAAGGTGAAGTTTACATTTCAGGGTGTTCCTTTGGGGATGCTACCCCTGAGGGTCCTAGAGCAAATCAAAGGACAGGACCCCAAAGCATGATGTTATGTGAGTAGAGAGAATTTTGATTTAGCCTGGGAGAGACAACGCTTAGGGGAGCCCCAATAGCAGTCTTCAGAGATTTGGAAACCTGCGAGTCTGATCACGGAGTCCAAAGGGCATAACTGGAGCAAGCTATACGGAAAGTAGTGTCACGTTGAAACAGCAGAGGCTCTCCGAGCGCTCAAGGGCACTCAGCCAAGGAGGAGTTACCCCTGAGCACCATCGGCTGGAAACATTTGTCACTGGAGGCATTTCAGAGAACTGAGTTGGCAAGGGGTGGGGGAGTTCCTATTTCATTGTGTTTCTCTGGGTGGCACCTGGATGTATAGGATCAAGGTCATCTTTGGAGATGACTAGACCTGGGTTTGGACCCCGCTTCCCTTTATACACTGTGTGACTTGGGTGGTTTCCAAATATTTCTGAACCACAGCTTTTGTATCTGTTCACTAGAGATTAAAAACCTGCCCCAGGGCCTCCCTGGTGGCGCAGCGGTTGAGCGCTGCGCTGTGGAGCTGTCGACAACTCGCGATGTGAGTTCGATGCCCGGCCGGAGAGATTCCCACACGGCGCAGCAGACCTCTCCTGCCTCGCCCGCTGCTCCCCTCAGCAGTGTGTTTCTGATCTGCCTGTTCTGCTCCCCACTCTGTCTCTGGTGAACCCTCTCGCCGCACCACGCCTCTGGCCTGTACCCCAGCTTGTATGTATAAATAAATAAATCTTTAAAAACCTGCCCCATCGGATGGTTGGGGAATCAGGTGAGATTATTTCCGAGTGTATGAGCCAGGTGATGAGCACGTGAGTGCCAGCAGGTTAAGCACCTTGTGTGCCAATGTATCGCCTCTAGTACCTCAGAGGTTGCTCCTCAGGCCTCCTCCTTGCTTGAGTTCCTTGAGGTTCAACACTTTTCTGGTCAGAGTTGTTCTCAGCAGATGAGCCCTGTGTTACTCTAGCCTCGGGGAGGGAACATTGTTCATTCATTCATCCAACAAAATATTTACTGAGTGCTTTCCTAGATAGTGGACACTGAGGAGTGAGAAAAGCCGGACATGGTTCCTGTCCTTGTGTTACTTACTGTGTAGCAGGGAAAAAAGAGGATGGTTAGATAATCCCATGAATAAATGTGCGTTAAAAGTCACAGATAAGTTCCTTAGGGCGTTATGAGAGATTATCAAGAAGAATTATCAAGGAGGGTGAGAGGAGATTCTGGGAGAGTTTTCTTGAGGAAGGGACCTTCCAGGTGATTGCTCAAGATGAGAAGTGTACTGGCAAAGATGGGGGAGGCAGGCATTCCAGACAGACAGAAAGTGCAAAGGCCCTGCGGTCAGAAAGAATGTGACATATATGAGGAATTGAAGGGAGGCCAGAGTCACAGGTGTACTTCCTCTCCAGCATGGGACAGCCATTTTGTCTTCATTCCCCCCATTAGAACGATGAGATGCAGTTATTAACAAGCGCTTACTGACAATTTGGGACTAGTTGAAAGCAAACAGGGAGTAATTTACAATGACTGAACAGGTTCAATGTGTCCTCAGGGCCCCTTAATTGCCTGGCTTTGTGTCTTTCACCTGCTTCTCCATGGTTGGACAGAGTTTCTCCCTTCTCTAACAAGAAATGCTCCAGGCTTTTCCACACTGTGGAGTCCAGCCCAAGCAGTTCAGAGAGAGGAGACAATTAATTTTCAACCCTCCTGTTTAAGGTCTATTTTCAGAAGCCTCGTTTCCTGCTCCAGTATTGACTGCCCTCCAGGAGGTTTGGGGCTGGACACATCCTTTCTCTCCTTCCCCGCAGCCTTCCCCGCCACCCTCAGGATGATCTGACCCACCACCCAGACAGTACAATTCCACCTCCTTGTATTTGAGTCAGTTCATATTAAGTAGAGTTAACTGTGGACATCCCCAGTCGAGGTGAGACTGTACCTCTCTGTTTTGTTTTCAGCCTGTTCTTATTATAGATTCAAATGTCTCGAGGTCAGATCTTACTTAGGGTCATCTTGAATGACACATATTGCTGGGGTTACCCCAGTAGCCCTTATTTTCTTCTATTGCAGTAGAACCTCTGATTTCTAAGTGTGTCCACGTCAGCCGGATTAAAGACTGCAATTTCCAGGCCCCCTTGTAGCTGGGCATCGTTGTTGGCTAAATTCTGGCTGATGGGTAATGAGCAGACATGACGTCTATAGGTTCTTGTCCTTAAAGGAAAGGACACATTCATGCCTTGCCATTCCTCTTCACAGCTGGCTAGAACATCACAATGCACCGTCTTGGACATTAATGAGGGCAACAGCTAAAGATGGCAGAACAAGTAGAAGGAAATTTGGATTTCCAAATTCCTGCAGCCCCCTATCAACCCAGCAAGGCTAACTCTTTCACTTTATATGGAGAGAAATAAAATATCACTTATTTGCTGCAGTTTGGGGGGGGTCTCTGTTTTAGTGACCAAACTTATATTGTGGGTAATACAGTTTATTATTGTGTGAGATCCAAGGCACAGAGAAAGTGCTCACTAAATGGTAGCTATCATTTAGTTCTAGAATTCTCCAGCTGACCGAAGAATGAAATTGCAGGCATTTTCAGGAGGGTTACAACAGGGGTAAACTTTAAAGGAGGGCCTTAATGGAGATGGATATTGAATTAAGATAGATCTTCATGGAAAAAAATGCAAAAGACAGAAGTACATTTGTTAAATCTGTGTGGCTGCATGAGACATATTTTTTATGACGTAATGGGGATTTAAATATGAATTTCATCTCCAGCAAAATGCAAACATTGATTCTCTTGAAGGGGCTTGGGGATGGGAGGAAGGAAGTTGTATAGACTCTGCAGGCTATTCATCTTGGCGGTGACCAGTTAGTGCAGCTGATGTCATAGCTCAGAGCATACCCTACTTTTCTCCAGTGATACTAAGTTATGAAGCTATGATTGCATTTTTCTGTTTGACCTCTGTTTATCAGTTTGGGCAGTAGGCATGGTGAGAACTAAGGTTTTTCTTGCAACTCATTGCCTCTAAGAGAAAGAAGGAGGGAGTTAGAGAGGGATTTGAGGTTTTCATTGGTTTCCCCAAGTAGTCAAGCAAACCAGGGTGGTGTTGAGCCTCCAGAACGGTGAAACCTTCACCCCAGACTATAGTCTGCTGGTCCAAGACCTTTCTGTGGGGGCAGAGCCTCAGGCAGAGCCCCTTAGCGATCACCCAGAACCCATTCCCAGTAGCTATGCACATAGGTTTGGGATTCAGGCAAGCCTGGGTTTCAGCGTCTTCCCCATCAGCAGTGTGAACTTAGATAAGTAAATTCAGCTCTTTTTTTGAGCCAAGTTTCTTTATTTGTAGTATAGGATGAATATCTTCTTTGTGTCACTGTTGTAAGTGCTTATTATTAACCCCCAGCTTAGTTTGGAAGCATGGAGTCTCAAGATAAATTGACCAGCTTATTGAAAATAAATATGCAAGCTTGATAGAGGATATGAAGTTCAACAACACAGCAAAATCCATCATTGATCTTCCTTGTGAGAAATCAGGTGGGAATGGGCACTGGACTTGGCAGAGAGAGAATCATTTCCATTCCAGATGCGACTGCCAGTCTAGTGCTTGGCTTTAACCATGTCCTTGCTAGCCCCTGTCCGCCGTTTCCTCATCTCTACAATCCCTCGATGATCCCCATTGGCCCGGCAAAAGCTAGGCAGGACTTGGTCAGGCTTCCAGAGAGCATTAGTAATGGTGAGCCTTGAGGCCAAAGGAAACCCACCTCCACCCCTGTCAATCCACTCCTGCACGCAGGTCACCTAGCGGTGGCCGACTCGCCACCCTCTCAGACCCACGGATGGCCTGAATTCCCTTCTTCTTGGCTAGAACCTTCGTTCTATCAAGCAAGCAAGCAAACAATAACAAAAAGTCCTAGGAAATCTGCCCCCTCGATCACCTTCTCAGTGTCCTCTCTCTCTGCAGGGACGCTGGAGGCTGCCAGAGAGAATATTTATTTACCCAAAGCTCTGAAAACCTCTGCATTCAGCCTGCCTTTTATTTTTTCTTCCTCTTGCAAATAGGCATTGTTCAATCGGGAACATCAGAGATTGACTTTTGAAGCCAAAATTATATCGTAAGAGCAACTCCAATTTTGTGCTACAAAAGAACTCTAAGGAGAGCTGAGGTGAGCGTTTCATTTTCTCATGGGGTGGGAGGGGGACTGGCCCCCCAGGGCCCAGCACTGGGGAGTCAGGCGGGGCTCTCTGCGGTCCGAGTGGCTCCCACTCGCAGCGATCCCGAGCCTCACCATTGGCCTAACGAGTCCGAAACCCCAAGCGAGGCAGCTGGCCGGACCTGAGACCGCGGGTGCAGCATCCCAGCTTCAAAGCCTCTGCAGCAGGGCAGGAGATGGGGAGTCAGGACACTTGGCAGGAGCCAGAACCTCCCAGGCAGCCAGCTGCTCCACGCGACCGTGCACTTTCCACGGTGCTTCCCCGGGGCGGAATGCGTCCCTCCTCCCCGCATCGTTTTGCCACAATCAATTTCATCGACTGTTCCTCGTCCAAATCTCTGCCAAGAAGAAACTTCTTGGGAATCACTGGGTGAAAAATGAGCCTTCGTTGTTAGTTTGGAGGCTGGCAAATTTCACCATCTCCCTCCAGACAATGCATCAAACACAGCTCCACGTGGGCTTCCCCGCAGGGGCCCAGGGAGCTGCTCACTCACGAGGGTCTGGCGGCTCAGATGGAGCTCATGGGCAAGGCCCTCTGCCGCATCTGGGGCATTTTTTTCTAGACCCTGGTGGAGACTCAAACAGTCAACTGCCTCGTCAGGGCGTCATAATCTTCATGTCACACACTTAGGGTGTGGAAATCCTAGAACCTTCTCCAGAGAGCCCCAATTTGGAAATACGGACACCCACCTGCTGGCAAGTGGGCGAGAAAGGAGCCCCGCCCACGCCACGCGCGGCTATGCAGGAAAAAAAGGAAACACTCCGGATGCCCCCTGCGACACGGGTGACCTTGAAATCATTTTGAAAGTCATGGGAATAGCCAGACTGAGGACCTCCCTGGTGGCACAGTGGTTAAGCGCTGTGCTGTGGAGCTGCCAGCAGTGGCGACATGAGTTCAATGCCCGGCCAGGGAGATTCCCAAATGGCGCAGCAGACCTCTCCTGCCTCGCCCGCTGCTCCCCTCAGCAGTGTACTTCAGGCGATCTGCCTGTTCTGTTTCCCACTCTGTCTCTGGTGAACCCTCTCGCTGCCCCACGCCTCTGGCCTGTACCCCAGCTTGTATGCATAAATAAATAAATCTTTGAAAAAAAAAGCCAGACTGAGAAGATGACGCAGCATCAGATTCAATTTCTATGAAGTTTCTAGAAAAGGCACAATTCCGAGGAAGATGCGCAGTGGGCGATTGGGCTGGAGCTGGGAGAGGGACTGACAAGATGGCAGGGGGTGATGGGGGAGCCCTGAGACTGCACACGGGGCTGCTTTCCCAGCTGCAGTCGTTACTGAGACTTGCTGAGGCGTGCACGGCCGCGCGGGCTGGCTGTGGTGTCTGGGTTAGCCTCAGTAAAGGGACATGGCAGCTTAAAAACCCTCCAGACTTTCCCCATCTCTTCCTGGCTTTCTCCTACCTCTTCTTCCCCTCTGTTTGTCTCCTCTTACTCCTCCTCTCTTCCTCATCACCTTCCCCCTCTCCCCTGCCCCCTGCTCCCTCCTCCCCACCGGCCCTCTCTTTTCCCAGGCCCTCTACTAGGCTCCACAGTCACTCACTTGTTTATTCACTCAGCAAACCCGTACTGAGCATCTACTCCGGGCTGGCCTGGCGAGGGCCTGGGAAGACGGCAGGGAGTAAAATAAAGACCCTGCTCTCAGGGAGCAACGCTCGAATGGGAAACAGACAAACACAAACATCGCCCGCCGGAAGCGGTGAGTGCTCGGAACAGAGAAGGCCCCATTTTGGGCAGGGGCCAGAGGAGGAGATGGCACCTGAGCAGCCGCCTGAACAAAGCCAGCGAGCAAGTCCCGGGGCTCTCTGGGAAAGGGCAAAGGGAAGGATCGGTGTGAGCTGTGGGCGGGGGACTGCCTCTGTGTGCTGAGGAAGCAAGACTCTGTGGCTGGAGAAGGAGGGACACAAGGGCCAGGCAGGCAGGGGCCAGATTCGTGGGTCTTGGTCACCCTCGTAAGGACTTTGGGTTTTAGATGAAGAATGTGGGACTCGGATGCTTCAGCGCAGGGTCAGACCCAGTCTGGCTTCCACACTAAAGGATCCCTCTGAGCGCCACTGAGCACAAACCAGAAGGCCTGGAAGGGCACCTGGTGTCCAGACGGGGGAGGCCAGTGTCTTGCCCTCGGCTGGCACTGTGGCCCAGGTGGGATGTGCTCAGAAATGAGGTCTACTTTTAAAGGTGGGTTTGATGGGGTTTGCAAGTAAAGAACTTAGGAGCTAAAAAGAGCTAATAGGCTGCTGGAGAAAAAGAGTTGTAAAGGAGACAGTTCAATGAAAATGATTGTGCCTTTTCTCTGGTAGACACTTTTTTCAGTCCTCATGGTAACGCTGAGCTTGATGTTACCATTATCACCATTTTACAGATGGGAAAATCAGGGCCCCCAATAAATGAAGCAACTTGGCCAAGGTCAGGCCTCTAACAAGTGGCCGAGTAGGATTTGAAACCAGGATACTCAACTCAGAGCGACTCTCTTGGCCACTGGCATGCTGCATGCTAGAGCAGAAGCGTCCACAGGGGCCTGGCTGCAGGCCCGGGGAGAAAAAGGCAGAAAGGACTTCCTGGAGGGCAGATCTTGGACTGGGACTTGAAAGGAGGAGACTCTCAGGGACAAGGAGCCGGTGCTAGTCCAGACAGAGCAGGGACACGTGCAACGCCACGGTGCATGCTGAAGCTTCACACAAACCTGGACCAGATCCAACAGGGAGCCCCTAGGCTACCTGGGAAATACCTCTGGAGAGGGAGTCAGAGCGCGATCCTGAATGTTCTCATAGGCCTGGCAAGAGTGTGGGATGTGCAGGAGACCGGTGCTTCCAGGTGGATGCAGAACATGGGTTAAATCACGATTGTAGGTGTGTGGGGTAGATGACTTGTCAGGCTTTTTTGCACCCTCCCGCCTCTGGTGTGAATGCCTGGGGCTGAGAGGTGTGAGCACGGAGCACACGCACCTGTAATTATGGGCACTTGGGCCCAAAGAGCACGGGCGTGTGCGTGTTTAAATGCTCACACCTGTGCCTAGAGGTGAGGGATAAAGGCAGCCGAGGCAGCGTGGCAAGGCGGATGCTTAGGGGTGAGGTTAGGAGATTGCGTGAGACTGAGAATGCTGGAGAAAAGGCTGGAGGGGGCCTCCCCGGTGGCGCAGCGGTTGCGGTGTGGCACTGTCGGCAGCGGCGACGCGAGTTCGATGCCCAGCCGGGGAGAATCCCACATGGTTCGGCAGACCTCTCCTGCCTCGGCCGCTGCTCCCCTCAGCAGTGTGTTTCCTTCCATCTGCCTGTTCTGCTCTGCTCCCTGCTCTGTCTCTGGTGAGCCCTCTCGCCGCCCCACGCCTCTGGCCTGTGCCCCAGCTTGTATGTTAAAAAAAAAAAAAAAAAAAGAAAGAAAAGAAAAGGCTGGAGAAAGTGTAGAGATTTGCAGGGGGCTGGGAGGATCAGTTGCCTCCTGAGCCTCCCGGTTCCCCCACCTGGCCTGCGTGTATACCTGGTTCCCTGAGAGAGCATTAAAGACCTGTCGGATCTATGGAGAGCTCCAGGATTCTCCTTTCTGTCTGCCTGAATCAACGGTGCCCCTGCCCTGGGCGTGCTTGTGAAAGAAGGTGACACGCAGATAAGTACTTTGATTTAAATGGCTATCTTTTAAATGGATTTCTTACCTAGCTCTATTATCGCAAACTAGAAAAACATATTAACCCATCAAATCTATGCTTTTGTGTATGTTACTATGAATGGTAGAGAAGTTTTAAAAACAGTTGATTGAAAGAAAAATGTTAACTCATTAAAAGTATAATGGGAAGATTGTGCTGTATTGTTTGCAAAATCAAAAAGATTCAGAACCAATGAACTGTCCATCAACTGATTGAAAAATGGGGCAAGTGAATATTGAGCAGCCTTTAAAAATGAGGAAGCTTTTTATATGCTGACATAGAACAAACACTAAGGGGTATTGTTAAGTCATGAAAGTAATTGGTAGAACATTTTGTCTGATAGGCTGCTTTTTGCGTTTAAAAAGGGTGTGTGTGAGTGTGTGTGTGTGTGTGTGTGTGTGTGTGTGTGTGTGTGCGCGCGCGCTTGTCTATGAGTAGACTGTCTCTGAAAGAACACACATGGAACTGATAATGATTGTCTTAATTTGCTCAAGCTGCTATAACGAATAGTCCGGGTTGCTTATAAACAACAGAATTTTATTTCTCATGGTTCTGGAGACTGGGAAGTGCAAGATCCAGTCCCAGCAGGACTGTGTGCTGGTGGAACTCCTCTTCCTCCTGGGCAGGCGTGCCTTCTCCCTGTGTCTTCACACGGTGGAAGCATGTAGGGAGCTGTCTGGAGTCCCCTTTATAAGGACACTAATCCCATTCATGAGGGTTCCCATGACCTAATTGCCTGCCAAAAGTACCACTATCGACACCATCAAGTTGGGAGTAAGAATCCCAACATGAATTTTTTTTTTAACGACATAACCATTTAATTATCCCAAACAATGATGGCTATCTCTAGGAAGAGAAGCTGGCTGACAGGTTGGGTGGGAGAGATTTTCTATATGCTCTTTTGTAACTTTTGCATTTTGAACCACAAAGATGCATTCAAAATAAAGTCTGACTATTTAATATTAATGAATAGAAGTGATGTACATTGTGAAGCTCATGGTACTGGTAGAGAAAGTTGGGTGTCTGAGATCCATGTGGCCGGTGATGGCGAGCGTAGAGCAGGTGAGGAGAGTTTTCTAACTGGTTTTCCTGGGTAGTTGGTCATCTCTAGTACTTCAGCCACCATTTCTTGCTTCCACCCCTTTTCGCCTCTATGTTCTCATTTTATTTTCCTAAGAATATGATGGGATGGTGTTCTTATTCTCTGCAAAAGTGAGCACTCTTCATCAGAACTTGTGTCTGTGATTTGGGCCTGAACAACCTTGCGAGCTAACTGGTTGAGGACCTGGTTCCAGCCTCAGCCCTGCCTCTCACTTCCTGGATGAGTCTAAACAAGTCAATTCCTCCTCTCTCTTAAACCCCAGTTTCTTTTTCTGTCGAATTAAGATAACAACACAACTTCTTGTCCGGGGTTATTGTGAGAATGAAATGAGGCAACACATATAAGGGATTTAGCACAGTTCACGGGAGAGATTGAGGATGCAATAAATCTCAGCTCTCATGGGTTATGGCAAGTCAAAAAAATTTCCTCTGACTCAAGAAACACTTGAAGCCTTCCTGTAAGTGCTATATACACTTATGTAAGTATGTAGGAAAGTCTTTATCCTTGAGGGTTTTGCAGTTTTGCTGGAGAGCTCGAACACCCTGCTGAAGACAAAGAGTGAGACATGAAACAAGAAAACTTGCAATGCTGTTGACCACTCATGGTTGTGACCTTATTGCAGGAGCTACGTGGACAACTAGTGTGGCCCTGTCTCTCCCTCACATCTTTGGTCCTTTTGAGAGGCCAAGGAGGAAGGCTCATTCGTGCTTGCGTGCCTTTAACGTCCCTCTAACACTGCAGATCTCCCTTATGACAAAGGGAGAGGCGTCAGCATTCCCCTTTCACTTACCTTTTATTTATGGCATGGTTACCTTTTCTCTCGGCACATTTACCAGGTTATTTATGACTGTTTTGCTATAGTGGTATTGGATAAAATTTCCTTTTGAAATGCATTTATATAAATAAATGGGAAGTAACACAGTTCAGTGTTGGCATGACCTGAGTAGGGAAAACAAGAAGGATGAACCCCAAGTGGCAGGAAGTGGGGGTGATGATCTGTGACCCCAGGAGGGGCTGTGGAAATCAGTGGGCAGTTTGAACGGTCAACGTGGGTCAGGACATGTTTCTGAGAGGGGACTGCACTTGATGGAGGGGGTGATAGAAGCAAGAGAAAAGGCATTCCAGGTGGGAAGTCGAAGTGAAGATGTGTTTCCAGACCTCTGTCAACCTTCCCACACCTGGATCCTTTCTGAAGTCCAAAGTCATAGGCTCTGGGACTGCCCTCTGCCTTTTTTTTTTTTCTTTAAGCTCAGAGCACTTATCTCTGTAACTATGCATTTTATGAGAAATGGATGAGTGGGGCAGCTGGTCTACTCCGCAGCCCCCACCCCTACATTATAAGCTTTTCCAGGACAACCTCTGCTTATTTTCTTGCCTGAGCATCGTCCCTGGTGTCTAGTTGAGTGTTTGGCTCAAGGAAGGACTCACTTTGCCTAATTCGTCAATCCGTGAATTCATTCGCTAAGGGTTGTGTTTGCCAAAGGGCCAGCAAAAGTGAACTGGCCTCTGGCTGTGAGGCTGCTGCCTCTTGCTCCTCAGGGCAGAAAGAAAAAGTCTTGGAAGCTCTTCTTTGATCTTTGAGGTGTATAAGCAGGTGGTTTCTGTGCCGTGATCTATCTGTTCGCTTTAATCTAATGGTCATGTTTTCAATTACTCATTGATGAAATAGCTTAACTTTTCCTCCCAAAACATCTTGGTAAATTGGCTTTCCAGGAAGACACAGCATCTTCCCCTGTGGGTCCCATCACCCCACTGCACGCCCCATTCTGAGAAGCACGTCCTCAGAGACCTTTTAAGTTTTTAAACAGATTTCATAGCTGTGAAGCCAACATACCCAGGAACAAGGTCAAGGTCTTGTCTGGAGTCTTTGGGTCTCTCCTCCAGTCCCTCTGTGTCCTTCCCCTGTTTTCTTCTGCTCTTCTGCTCTCACCCAGTTCTTTCTTCTGGCTCCTCTGCACAAAGTTAAGAAGTTTAGGGTCTTAGAGCTGATCCTGTAGCCCAGTGGTCTTCAGACTTGAGGGTGCATCAGAATTCCCTTCAGGGGTTGTTTAAACAGGCTCCACTGGGCCCCACCCCCCACATCTCTGATTCAGTAGGTCCCCTGGAGGCCTGAGGTTTTGTCTTTCTAGCAAGTTCCCAGATAAGACCAGTGTTACCAGTTCAGGGATTACATTTGCATACAGGAGCTGTCATCTGGACTCTGGTTGCACCTGGGGGGCTTGAAATGACCCAGATGTACAGACCCCACCCCCAAACAACTAGAATTGTTGAATTGTTGAACTAGAATTGTTGAATTACTAGAGAGGAGACTGAGTCACTCATGTGTTTTTAAAGTTCCCCTGGGAATTCTAAGGCCCTAAAACCCAGAGAGGTTGTAGGTTGCCGGAGGTCACACAGCCAGGTGTGGCAGAGGCCAGAGCTCCTGGCTTTTAGAACAGCCTCTGCCCCTTACACCATCATGTACCTGAAATTGCAGGCTGTCCTGTGTGCACTAACGTGGATCCCCTCTGTCGGCAGATGAAGAGGCTCTGAGAGGCCGTGCCCCTGGTCTAGGGTAGCAAAATGGGACTGGCAGTCAGCATCGCCCGCCTCCAACTGTTGCCCTTCTGGGGGCAGTATGAGAAGGACCCCAGTTCTGAATGCAGAAACACCGGACTTAACATTCTCGTTCCACCGCTGGTGGAACTTGACAACCAAATGAACTTGCACATCAGCTGTTCGTCTATAAAATGGAACTGTGGCTCTCTGGAAAGGAAATACTCTGCTCCCAAGGGACCCTGTGTCCATCCCTGACACCTCACAATCCCCAAAACACGCCCTTTCTAGACCCCTCGCCCCAGAGCCCGTTCCAGTCCCTGGACCAGGACCCTGAGATTCTAGGAGAACCCCCCCCCCCCTTGTCTGTTTGCACATCAGAAGCTGCAGCTCATCCACCGCCTCATTGCATGTCCGCAGCTGCCCTCCCAGGTGGACGCCCCCTCTCCCCATTTCCAGAGGGAGGCTTTGCTGGGGGGGGGTTGTAGCTGACAGGCTGAACCCGAAGCACGATGGGATCGCCTGACTGCGGAGAGCACGCTTTTAACAGGCTTGTTCACCAGCAGGTGCAGGCAAATCTGTTCACTTTCAAAGCAAGAGCAAAACACACTCCTTTTCCCCAACCAGAGCCACCAGCAGAAGGCCACTGTGCTGTTAGTGAGCAGAGCTTGCCGCCGTCGCTGCCTGTCCTACCTCCGCCCTGTCTCTGCTCCCGCACCCCTACCAGCTCCCCACAGCCTTGCAGACTTGTCGGGGCTCCAGGCTGGGTGCTGCGCGGCTCCTCCTCTCCCTCCCTCCTGGAAATGTCTGCCCTCTGTGTAAGCTTGCTGGCTTCTCTGGCTATGCCCCCAGCCCTGCGCTGGAGGTCAGACTTTAAAGGACATCAGAGCTGTTGGGGGCTCGCCTGGATTGTCCACTCTGAAGCCCTGTAGCTCACATTCTAGAGGAAGAAGTTCACTGCTTTGCAGTCGGGGTGGAACTGATTCATCGTGGTTTCTTTTCTTTCTCTCCCTTCCCTTCCTTCTCTATTCCCTCCTTTTCTCCTTCCCTCCCTCCTCTGCCTTTCCTTTCTCACTCCTTCCTTCCCTCTTTCTCTCTCTTCCTCCTTCCCTTCCTCGTTCTTGAGCTGAAATAAGTGACAGTTTTTCCTCCGATACACACCCTTGAACTTTGACTTACTGAGAAATTCTCCTTCTGGGACCTCACAGGGAGGTGAATAAAATTGATCTTCAGTGTCTGACCGAGCTCCCCCCGCAGCCTTCTCGGGCTTTGTATGGGCAGCACCCCCACGCGTCCTGGGTCAGGAGGTCCAGCTCGGCAGCCGTCCTTCCCCTGAGGACTTTGGGGTCAGAAAGACCCAAGCTCCAGCCCCAGCCTGGTCCTGGCCTTCGGTGCATCCTTGGCAATACATTTAATCTCTCCAAGACTCCATTTCTTCAACTGGAAAATGGGAAAAATATGCTCACCAGGGTTGTTGAGGGGAAAGTCATTGCTTTTAGAGTTGGAAGGAGCCTCAGAGAAAATCTGTTCCCAGCTGCCTGACTGAGAGGAGGGGACCGAGAGGGGACTGAGCCCGCGCCCGTGTCCCCTGTGCAGTCTCTGATGACTGAGGGGGAGCTTGACACTTGGCTTCTGTCCCTCTGAGCCCTGGGTCAGCAGCTAGAGCTTCCCCCAGCTCTCAGCAAAGGAGCTGGGGCAACCAGTGCCAACCCCAACCTGCTCACTCTGAGCATGGCCTGGGGTCCTCAGCCAGGGGCTGTGGTGACCCTTGTCATCACTCTGGGGGGCTCTGCGGTGTGAGGAGCGACCCCTCCTCCCACGCTCCCATACTCCCCACTTGAGCCGAGAGAAAAGGGGAGGGCGTTGGCAGTGACTGAGAACTTCATCCCAGCATCGATCTGGCTCTCTGTGTTGCCATGGCAACAGCCTCTCCCGGGGAGAGAGCCGCTCACCACCACGAGGAGGAGACCTTCTTCGGTCCCTTCAGCCTCCCCGTCGCACCTCCTCTCGCTGGCCCCTAGTTCCCGGCCTCTCTCTGCCCCAGCACCTTCTCATGGGCTCTTGGCAATGCCCCGTGCGGCCAGGGCCCCTCTCCTCATCACACCCCATCTCTGGTCGTCCTGTCTCTCCTCTCTCTGAGCTTGCCCCAAGCCCCGCTGGCCACACCTAACACGGACCTCCAGTGCTCAGTCCTGCAGGCCTTGGGAGCCGTTTCCTCCTGGGCTCAAATGCATGTGTGTGCATGTGTGCGCGCGCGCACACACACGGAGAATGGGAGAGGGTGGGATCTCTCTGAGCCAGATGCCTGAGGCAGCCGCTCCTTCCAGCAAGCTGCCTCTTCTCCCTGCTCCCCACTCTGCAGCCTCCTCCAAGGGAGGGGCCAGGTGCCCAACTCCTGCTTGCCCAGGAGAGCCTGGAGAGCAAGAGCTCCCCCCACCCCGCCTCCCCCCACCCCCCCCATCAGAGGGCTGTCTGGTCCTCCCCTCACCCCCGCCCCTGCCAACTCAACTTTGCAACTTCTGGCAAGTGGCAGCTTCTCTGGGACTCAGTTTCCTCAGAGAAAAAAGTAAAGTATGGCAACAGCTCCCACCCCCACACTGGGAGGCCAAGAGCAGCTCTCAGCTGTGGCACCCTGGCGAGGTGCCAGGCGCTGGGCTAGGCACCTTATCTGCTTCAGTCAGTCCTTGGAAGGGGCCGCAGACGTTGTGGCTGATTACAGATAAGGCACTAGTGCTTAGCGAGATGACCCTATTTGCTCAGGGTCACAGGGACGAGAGTCCTTTGGGCCATTTAATCCCAAGAGACTGTGATGAAGGTTTCTGGCTTCAAACACTATGCATGTCCCCAGTGTAGGGGAAGTGGCCTGGCGCACAGTAGGAGGTGGATATAGATCAGGGCCTCCCCTGACAGTTCATTAATTAAATCACTTATTCTGTGCCTAATCTGTTCCAGGTGTTAGAAATACAATGATAAATTACACAGAACTTTGTCCTTGAAAGGCTTATGGGCTGTAGCGGGAGACAGACCTGCAGACAGCCTCGGACAGTGTGGGGGGGCCCGAGCCCCTGCAGCTGGTGCAAGTGTCCCCTCCTCAGAGTACAGCTGGGGATTGTCCCTAAGCCTTTCTGGATCCTTGTCATCGATACAATGGAGCCCACCTTCTACACTTGTGAGAAGAAAGAAAATGTAGTCATGATGTGGCAAAATACCCATTCATGAAGGAGTCCATAAAAAATTCAGTATTTTAAAATTTTATTATTTCTTATTGAGGTAAGAAGGACACATTCATTTCAGGCACATGGCATAACGATTCAGTATTTATGTATGTTGCTAAATGATCACCATGAGACATCCACTAATATCCATCACCACAGTTATAAGAAATCTTTTTTTTCCTTGGGCCGAGAGTTTTTAAGAACTGCTCTCTTAGCCATTGTCAAATGTATGACATAGTATTACTATTGTCCCCCTGCTGAACATGCCATCCCAGGGCTTACTCATTTTATACCTAGAAGTTTGTACCTTTTGACCTCTTGACCCATTATGCGCCTCCCCCTGCACCCACACCTCTGGTTACTGCCAGTCTGTTCTCTGTGTCTATGGGCTTTTTCTTTTTATTCTTTTCCCACATGTAAGCGAGAACATACAACATCGTTCTCTGTCTGACTTGATGCATAAAGGCAGTTATCAGGTCAGTTCCGCTGGAATCCAAGGGTGGGAGGAAGTGGTCAGTACTCTTGGGAGAAATCAGAGAAGCCTTCCTGGAGGTGGTGAGATTCTTGCAGAATGTTGGGAGAAAGGCCGTTTGCCAGGCAGTTGGCAGGGGCAGGGCATGAGGGCATTTAGTGCACATGTGCGGAAGGACATGAAGGCTGAGCCACTATTGCCAGGTCTTCTGGCGTATTGACTGGCCTTGGCCGGTGTTCTCCTGCCTGGCCGTACATGAGGAACACCAGGGAGGTTGTGTGTTAGCTCTGTTCTAATGTAAACCCTGGACTCCATCCTTCAGATTCTTATTTAATTGATCTGGGGTGGCCCAGGCTTCAATACATTTTTAAAAACACCTCAGATGATGCCAAGAATAGACACAGGATTGATAAACTGTGTTCTCAGGTTTTAGAAGTATTAACTCATTTAATCTCCATGGAAACTCCATGAAATCCTGGCCAAAGCTCAGAGAGATTAAGCTTCTTTCAAAAATCACACAGCTCAAAGTCATAAAGTTGAATTAAGGCAGAGTTCCAACTCTCTCTCTCCTGACCACCAGGCTGTGGATGGAAAGGAGAGATGAGGGGGAAGGCAGAGGTGGGGGGAAGGGCGGGGAGACGGTGGACAGGAAGAGAAGAGGTATGACAAGAACAACCGCTATCACATTTGTGTCCCCAGCTCCTTTGGGTTCCATCTTCCCACAAAAACTTCCTGCATGTGATTCTATAGATCCGGACCTGGGACAACTCATTCCTAGCCCGGGACTTCACTGAGTTGGGTCAGATTTTCATATCTGTATGAACCACTGGGAATCTTATTAAAATGCAGATTCTGATTCTGGAAATCTGGAGAAAGGTCTGAGATTCTGCATTTCCAAAAGCTCGCAGGTTAAGCTAATGTCTCTGATGTACAGACCACACTCTTGCATGACAAGTCAAGAAAAAGGCGAGTATAACGTGGCTGGTCTATCTGTGGGGGCCCACATATTCTTGAACTTGAAAAGAGTTCCTTTCGCTCTGCCCCAGGAGAGACTGCTGCCCTCTTCACGCCAGGAAGCCTCCCCAGGCTGCAGAAATGCCCTGCTTTATTGGAGCTTCCCCACAGTGACACTAGTAACACGCACTAGTGATTCTCTTAGCATGCATCTGGCAGATTGCTGGCCTCAGGGGCCTGAGAATTTGCATTTCTAATATGTTACCAGTTGCTGCTGCTGTTCTCCTTTGGGGACCACAGCTGAGAATGTTGCTGCATCAGAGAAGTGCCTCCAGGTCAGCATTTTCCTACTGTGTCCACTGTGAGATGCTCTGATTAGATGCATTGTCATCCCAATGCCGGGGCTTGCAGTAGGGAGTCAGGATCCCTGGCTTTGAATCCCGACTGTGCTCCTAGCTCCATTAGTGACCTCATCCCTTATGGCTGCATAGAATGGAAAATCCACATCACACTAGCTGGTATTTTATTTTTGTTTCATGTGGCATAAAATGCAGAGGTGGGGATTCAGGGCTAATGTGGTACCCTAGGTGTCATCAACATTCCAGACTCCTAACTTTCTGCTCTACTTCCTCTAATATGTGGCTTTTGTTACAAGATTGCCTCATGGGCACAAAATGGCTACCTCAGCTCTGCCCTTTAAGCTTGTATTCCAGGAGAAGAAAGCTAAAAAAGGCCAAGTATCCTTGCTCACTTATTTAAATATTTTTTTAAAATTTAAATATTTAAAAAATATTTCTAAACTATTTTTAAAAGAAATTATACCAAACAACTTTTCTTATTGATAAAATCTAGTCCTATGACCACCCCAACACAGAGGTTGGAAAACACAGTTGTTTTTCACCTGGATTTGCTCCTACCAACAGCAAAATCTGGGTTCTGTTCCTAAGGACGGAGAAGAGTGGTTATTGCTCAGGAAGCTATCGGTCCCCCCCCCTCCCCAGTGGCTGTGGGCAAGTGATTTCCACTCTTGGGCTCCATCTCTCCAAAGAGAAAAGGCAGTTGGATTTCATGATCAGTCAATCATGTAGTCATCATTCAGCCCATGGTTACCAGACTCCAAGACTCTGTACCTAAACTGACCTATCACTGATGCTCAGAGAACAGAGCCTGGTCACTACCTCGCACAGTCCCCCAAGTGTCCAGTCTGAGGAGATCTTGGGACGTACCCTGTGCCTGTCCATTCATTCATCCAGAGGCTGGACTGATATCAAATATAATTAAATTTATTTTTGAGTGCCTACCATCTGCTCGGTACTAAGGATGCAGCAGTGAATAAGACAGACGTGGCCCCTGTTCTCCTGGCCCCCTTAAAGCTTACAGTTTGGCTCAGAATCCAAATGTTGACAAATGCTACCAGTGTTCGACACGCTGTTGAAATGAAGCGGGGGTACTACATGAATGCTATAGAGAAAATGTGGGAGTATAATTTAGATGGAGAGGCAGAGAAGTCTCCCCAAGAGTTATTTTGAAGCTGGGCTCTAAAGGAGAAGCGTCAGCAATGCACGAAGGCAGAGGAAGTAGCTTCTAGACACCGAGAGCAGCCAGTTCACACTCAGGCCTGAGGCCGAAAGGGGCTGGGCTCATTCTAGGAAGTGAGGGATGACCCTGGTGTCTAAACATCATGGTAAGGAGGAGGCTGATGTGAGTGAGGGTGGAGCGGCCCTCAGATACCACAGCTTGATGGTCCATGTAGGCCCTGGGGAGGAATTTGCATTTTATTAGAAAATTAGTGGGAAGTCATTGGTGTGCTTTAGGCAGAGGTGGGGCAAGGCTGACACATCAGATCTGCCTCTTGACAGCATTCATCTGGAAGTTATGTGAATAACTGACTTTAGGGGAGGGGGCAGAGTGGAGGCGAAGAGTCCTTTAAGAGACCCTTATATGGCTGAAAAAGGAGCTGATAACGGCTTAGATTGGGTGGTGATGAGAAATGGTCTCATTGAGTTATCTGTACATTCACCCATCTACCCACGCATCTATCCATCTATCCAGTCATCTATCCATCTACCCATTCATCCTTCCATCTACCCACTCATCTATCCATCTATCCACTCACCTGTCCATCCATGCACTCATTCATCCACCCACTCACCCACATACTCATTAAACAAACATTTACAAAGTGTCTTTAAGAGCCGGAGTTTACACTGCATTTCCTCTAGGAGTTCACCAGTTAGAGGGCCAGAGTGAGACATAGATACAAATCGTCACAGTCCGGCACAGGCCCTCATAGCCGGGAGATTCTGGCAGGAGGTGTACGAAGGAACTCCTGCCAGTGGTAATCTGTTTGCCTCCTGTCTCTCAGAGGTGAAAAGTCACAGTATGACTCACTGTCCTGCTGCTGAGGGTGAGGACTTTTTCCAGACTATAATGAAATAAACACTTACAAGGGCAAGAGTAAGATGAGGGGAATTGACAGCCTTGGAGACAAAAATCCCAGGGGATGCTGGAAAGTAGACACGTCCAGAATGGATACGGCTGTCCCACTGAATCTATCCCATAGGCCTTTCTGCAGGGGTTTGAAGCCTCCTTGTCGACAGCCCACTTCCGATTTACTGGCTCGATTCCAGCGGCTGTCAGTGAGGGCAGGGATGACTGTCTCTGCTTCAGGCCCCAAACAAACCCTTCCAACCAGGATGTCAAAGCACTAGGAGCAGAGAAACCACAGAGCTGAAAGCAGATTCACCCAGAAAGGTAGGACTGCCTAATGGTCAAAGATGCAGGCACTGGGACCCAGCTGGGGAAGCAGACTGCCTCTGCTGCACTCTAGCGGTGAGTCTTGGCAAGTTATTTGACACCTGACTTAGTTTCCAGCTCCTGGAATAGAATCGTGCCTTCCTTGCAAAGATTAAAAGACTTAATATCACTGTACTGAGGTAAGCGTCAGCAACATGATACACACAGTATGTGTGCAGTAATAAGACCTGCCCTGGCTTAGTTCTTTTGTTCAGTTTTGTAGACAGACTTTCAGACCACGTGCTCTTTGGCTCCCAGGAAATTGGAAGCTGAAATGTAGGAATTGAATCCCAGGGGTAACCACCCACTGTGTTGATAACAGGTGTAGAGTTGTGTCTGTAAGAAATCTGTATCTTGTTAAACCAGAGCTCCCGGAAATGGTTGCCCTGATCACCTTACTTCCTGGCCCCTGCGAATGCAGGCCCCTGCCAGTGGAAAGTAAATTATGTTGGAATAAGCTTGGATTTGAGTCAGACATGCTTCAGACTCTGCTGAGTGGCCTGCAAGTCCTTTAACCTTTCTCAACCTGAGTTGGTTTAACTTTAAAAGAGTAAATTGTGCTGAGCTTGAGAAACTCTGGAATAAGGCCGCCGAAGCTCAAATTCAGTCCCTGGCCCATACTCACTGAAACAGAGGAAGTGAGGGGACGGACCGAGGCGGGTGACTTAACAGCTAGCACCGAGGACTCTGGAACCCAGCCTCTGGCTTCAGATCTTCCAGGTTTCTCTCCTGTTCCTTTCGGGTCTAGAAGGCCATGTGTCCAAGTTAGGACTCCATGACTGGGCCAGGCCAGTGTGTTCTGTGACCTTTGCTCCTGACCTTGAGAGCATCTGGTCAAACCCTTCTCTAATAGGTGAGGGGAGATCAGTCTCCGTTGGATTTGGTAACTGGGACCCGGAGGAGAAAAGAACTTGGGCCACAGGTCCGGACAGTGAATTCGGCTACAAGGGTGACCCAGCCAGCAGGCCGCTAGCAGTGTGGTGTGGGTGAAAGCTACACACTGGGGCTTCACCCTGTCACCTAGCTTTTCTGGAATAGAAAGTGCATGCTGCAAAAAGAACAAAGTCAGAATTTGGGGGTCACTGTGAGGCAAGAAGAGTTGGTCCATTCAAAGTTTATCACTGGTATTTTCAACCGATGTCCTTGATGTTCTGTGCTCAAAATGCCTGGGTTCCAATCACACTCTACTTCTTTCCAGCTGTCTGATCTTGGACAAGTGTCTATGTTTTCCTTGCTGTAAAAGACCTTAATTAATAATAATACCTGCCTCGTGGGGTTGTGGTGAGTCAGTTTGTTTGCTTTTGTCAAAATGCCAAGCCCCATGCCTCCAACTCAGCATAAACTCAGTAAACTCTGTGCCCTTTCATTCAGTCCCAGGCACAACCTCCAGCCTTAGCTATTGTCAGTAGCAGATGATGAGCATCTTTGTTTAATTCAGGCTCACATTTTCCTCCTTGCCCCAGGCACAAAAGCCCAGGATATTGCGAGGACCTCTGGCAGTTTTTTAAGTTTCTGTTTGGCTTAGCTGGGGTGGGGTGGAATTGTAGGAGCAATTGCTTATGAGTCTTATTCAGACAGACCTGGCTGGTAAAACATTTCCAAATTCAATTACAGCTGAGCAGTGGGGACATTCTGGGCGGCTGTGTTTGGAGGAGTCCTAGCTTGAACATACTGCCTGCCTTCCATTCTCTTCCTCTCCACTGCTCCTCCAAGACCTGACCCTTCTTCTAAGAAGTGGGTGGCGTCATTTAGACTTTGGCAGTCAGGCAAACCTGAGTTTGAATTTTGTCTCTGGCCCTGTTCTTCTATCTCACTGAAGCTAAAATGACTTCGGTTACAAAATGAATTACCCTGTTATGTATCAACAAGAATGAAATAATGTTGCCCCCAAATTGTGAAACACTGTCGATTATAAAACATAATAGCTTCAGAGATCATAAAAGGTGAAAAAATGTGCTTATAAGAGTCACTTTCCCTGAAAAGTCTCATCCCTCAAAGCGAAGGAAGTGAAAGACAAGATAAACAGATGGGATTACATCAAAATAAGAAGCTTCTGTACAGCAAAAGAGACATTAACCAAAACTAACAGACACCCTACCAACTGGGAAAAGATTTTTGCACACAATACATCTGATAAAGGACTAATAACAAAAATTTACAAGGAACTCACACAACTCA
>PVIJ01015236.1:0-37257 GCA_004024925.1 Scalopus aquaticus
CCAGACCTGCCCCTTCCCTCCTCCCCAGAACCCCAGACCTCTTCCCTTTGGAACCCAGACCACCCCTGCCCTAGGCATGCCCCGGCTCGTGCTCCGGAACCCCAGCTGCAGCCCTCGCTCTGCCGCGGGCCCCTGCGCCCCGCCCCACCCAGGGGGGCCCTCCCAGCCCAGACCCACACTGACCACCCCTCTCCTTGCAGGGGTGCCGGGGGCCAGGGAGGACAGCGGGCTGCGGCAGGCGGGGATGGAGCCAGGCGAGGGCCAGGGCCTCTGGAGCACTGCGTCCTCACCGGAGGGACCCCACAGAGAAGAGAAGAGTCTGTACCGCTGTACCGCTGTATCGGCTAGGGACCGCTAGGGACCGGCTCGCGGTGGGGCACGAGGGCTGCGCTTGTGGCAGGCGCTTGGGGCCCACGCTTGGCGCCGCACGTAGGGGGCGCCGCACGTCGCGGGCGCCGCATGTCGGCGGGCGCCGGTCCTGTCCGCGCAGCCGCCCAGCGTGGTGGGGCCTTGAGGGAAATGCACAAAGGGGGCAGAAGCCGGGGTTTGGGTCCAGGACCCCCACCCCCCTCGTTCCAGTCCATCCCACTGGCCTCGCTGGCGTCAGCGCCCTAGGGCTGCGCACCTCGCTCCCAGGCCCGGGGGCTGGTTGGCTCCTTGGTGCTTGGGGGCTTCCAGGTGGGGGTGCTGGCGCTTCAACGTGGGGCTGCATTTCCCCAAGTGCGACGGTCCCTTTGCTGTGCCCGGGCTGAGAAGGCACAGGGCTGGGGGTGCGGGAATGAGGGGTGGCCAGGCTGGGGGGCGCAGGGCTGGGGGACCCTCAGTGGTAGCCATGAGTGTAATGTTGCTCCACATTCAAAATAAGTTCCCTTTTGTTCCTTTCTAAAGGAGGGGGTGTGACTAGCGCAGCTCTCCCTCTCTGGGCTGACTGGGTGCTGGCGGCAGAGACCCCGTGCCCGCCCGTCCTGTCACCGGGCTTGTTAGTGTTTTGTTTAAAACGTTTGTCTCTGTGGGCAGCGCGGGCAGTCTGCTCCTCTCCCACTGTCCCTGCCAGGTTTGATACTAAGTTTGGGGCCTCGGGAGGAGGAGTCGGGGTGCTGGAGCCCAGTTATTGGCAACCCGTCAGGTGTCCCCTCCAGACTGGGCAGCCTGGGCCAGCCATCCCGGCCTGGGTCCTCCTCGCCGGAGACAGTTTAACAGATGCAGAGTGTTCATTTATTTTGGGTCAGTCCTGACAAGCCGTACTTTTCGAGAAGCGTGGCCATTCTGGGAGAGCTGTCCAGCGGCAGAGCGGCCGCCCACTGCCCTGACTTGCCAGACGCGGCAGCCGTCTCCCCCTCAGGATTGGTTTTCTTGGTTCTTGGGCTCAGAGGCGCGTCTATTTTTTCAAGTTGTTTCCAAGACCCGAGTTGGCTTTGTTCGTCTTCTCTGCGGAACGTCCGGCTCTCGCTCCCGCCTGCTCCCTGCTGTGCGTCGCCCGCTCTGGCCTGGGGAGGCTGCGAGGCCCATTCGCTGTCCACTCCTTTCTAGTGAAAACAGCACTGGGCAGCTCCGCGCCAGCCGGGACCTTGGCCGCGGCGCCACCTGCGCCCTCTGGTCCCACGTCCACGTCGTCTGACTGTTCCTGCGGCCCGCGTCTTCTCTTAGAGGGGTGCTGGCCACGTCGTGGACGTTTAGGAAAACCCGCCAGTGTCTGTTGGCTCAGTGGTGGCCAGGGGTCGGCCCTGGATGGCCTCAGGCCTGTGCTCTGGCTGCCCGTGGGGGCAGGGCAGAGGCGGCCGGGGCTCAGCCGCCCGGGCTAGGGTCAGCCGCAGCGAAGCTGCTGTGCTCTCACGGTCGGGTCTGGCCCAGAACAGCAGGGTCCCCTGTGGCTCCCGGCCCTCGCAGCGCCCCACGTGCGCCTTTGGGGATGTTTTTCTTTCTGACACGTGGATCTCTTAAGTATCTTGGAATTGTCTTTTATCATGATTTTATAAATCTTTATGAACAGATCTATTTTACTGTGCATTTTCATATTTTCTAAGTAGTTACCTGGGTCTGTAAAAGCAATTTCCACGAACCCCAACTTTTTCCAGCTCCAAGAAGATGGACAGTCATTCCTTAAGGAGACTGGTGCCAGGACACACTCGCTTTCCCCAGGCCCCTGCAGGAGCTTTGCTGTCGGTCCGCTCGGCGTGGGCCCGGGCAGGACGCTGGCCGCTGAGGTCGCTCGCGGCCTGGCCGTCGCTCTGGAATGGGCCCGTGGGGTGGACTCGCCCTGTCCGTCTGCCCAGCCCCCGGACAGAGCAGGAGCTGGTGGGATCGAGGTGGCGGTTTTGCCCAGACCCCTCCAGAGGCGGGGCTGTGCCCGCCTGCCCGGGCCCCGTGAGGGCCAGCAGGGACGCTGTAGCGGGCGGCCTTGCCCAGCTGCTCCGCCAGGGCTGCCTGG
This sequence comes from Scalopus aquaticus, assembly GCA_004024925.1. Taxonomy (NCBI): domain Eukaryota; kingdom Metazoa; phylum Chordata; class Mammalia; order Eulipotyphla; family Talpidae; genus Scalopus; species Scalopus aquaticus. The sequence continues at coordinate 2,429 of PVIJ01015236.1, forward strand.
TAGCGGCTGGCATCTCCCTGGCCGCCGCTGGGCTTCCCACAGGCCCCTCCGAGACGGGCTGGGGGCGGGGGGTTGCTGGAGAGCATCTTGGGGTCAGTGCCAGTGGGGTTCTGTGGGCGCAGGCCGGGCAGGGGCGGCAGGGAAGGGGCGTCCACAACCCTCCCCGCGGCGGGCGGGCTGGCCTCGGGACGGTGGGAGGCTGCTGCCCCGTGCCTGCGTCTCCTCGTCACTTCTGCCCGCGCCGCCTCTGAGCCCAAGCCCGACGGAGCGCCCCGCTGTTGAGGCCGAGCGGGGCTCCGGGGGCAGCAGACCCCGCCCAGCGTGGTGACCCCGGGCCCCGAGCGCCAGTGGGGATTGACCCCAGACGGGTTGCCGCCTCTGTTTTGTCAGCACAGCGGAAAGTCTGTCTTGACCAGGCCCCACTGCTGGGTGTCGGCGTGGCAGGTGCCCTCAGCCACGTCGGAGCCCGGGCTGGCCAGCGGCTGGCCTGCACGCCGCCCACTCACGGCCTGCGGTCCCTGTGGGCTCTCCTGCGCGCCAGGCGGCTCTCTGGCAGCGTCCCACCAAGGGGCTGAGGCTTCGGGCTAAACGCGTGGCTCCTGGGGCGGGGGGCAGCCCTGAACAGGGCTGCTGAGCTCCCCTGCGGCCGGGCGGCCAGGGGCCTGGGGCAGGCTCGGGCCGTCCAGGGGGTGTGGATGGCAAAGCACGGAGGCTGAGGTCCAGGCTGGGCACCGTGAGGACAGGGCGCAGGGGAGGGGCGAAAGGGGCAGGGCTGGCCTGCGCCGGGCCCTGGAGGCGTCGGCCTTCGCCTGATGTCTGCTCCTCCTTTGCAGAACTAAAACGAGGCCTTTCCCAAGACCTGTCGTCGTCCCCCAAGTTAGACAGATACAAAATCGCCAAGCAGCTGACAGAGAAAGCCGTCAAGGTGGGCGCTCGGGCACGGCGCGGGGGCGGCGTTCTGAAAGCGGCTCCCTTGGGGTCGGGTCCTGGGGCCTGGGTCACACTTGCAACCCCACGTGGGTGAGACACAGCCACCCCCGGGGCCAGCACCCACGGTGCAGGAGGGGCTGCGGGTGGTGTCCCCTGGCGCCCGATTCCCCAGGGACTGTGAACAGAGGCTCCCAGGCAGGGGCAGGGGCTGGCTGGGGGGGGGGGGCTGGAGCTCTGTGTGGGAGGGGGCGGCACACCCCTCAGAGTGCACGGCCTCTGCTTTGTTGGTCTGTGGGAAGCCCAGGGACAGGCTGACTGGTAGCCCCGGGACCAAGGCACCTGTCAGCACCGCCCGCCTGGCTCTGCAGCCGTGTCCCCACTGGTGCCCTTGGCGCCAGGAGGGCTCAGGCAGTGGGTGGGTCCTGGCAGTGCTGAGCTGCCCCTGGGGCTGCTCCGGCTCCTCTCCTGCCGGCGGAGTCAGCGTGAGCGAGTGTGGAGGCCGCCGGACCCCTATCCGTGGGGGTCTGGGTGTCAGAGCAGCCAGGGCACCCCCCTTGGCCAGCTCATCGCCCAGAACCCCAGAGAAGGCGGCCTGTCTTCAGGTCTTTAATTTAAAATCTGCTCTTGTGATTTGAGGAAAAGAAGATCTTCTCCATCTACGGCCACTACCCCGTGATCCGGGCCGCCCTGCGCAGGAAGGGCTGGGTGGAGAAGAAATTCCACGCCCTGCCCAGGGCCAGCCCGGGGGCCGAAGACGCGGGCGCAGCCGGTGTGTGTCCCAGCCACCTCCAGCACCCCGGCTCCGCCTGGGCTCTCCGTCGTGGGGCCCCTGAGCAAGCCTGGGGAGCCCCTGCCGTGCTGGGTCCAGAGGACCCCACTGCCACGCGGGGCTGGCCGCCCCACGAGGCCCCTGCACGGGTGACCACAGCTGCTCCCGAGGCCCTCTGTGCCCACTGGGCCAGGCCTCCAGCTTCTGTTCGTGTCCACTGCCTGACGTCCCTCAGCTCCCCAGGTCACTTGGAGGCCTCGGATGTCAGCTGCACCCCATGCAGGCCCCTCAGACCCTGCTGAGGCCACATCTCCCGCTGTGCAGAGGGCGCAGTCCCTCCTGTCCAGGGCCCTGCAGCAGGCGGCTCTCTCCGTCGTCTGGTCCCAAACACCCCACCAACACCGGGGCCCTGGGCCCACTGGCCCTCCAGGCTCAGCACCCACCCGCCCTGCGGTCAGTGCGGCCTCAGGACAGGGCCCACAGGAGGTCTCCCCAGGCGCACGGGCTGACATCCCTGTACCGTCCCCTGTGCATGGGGCCAGGTCTTGCAGCCGCACCCTGACCTCCTGGGGCTGCGTTTGCAGAGAGTAAATGCGCTGAAGTCAGAGACGCCCGAGAAGTGGCCTTGGATCGCGTGGAGGACATCCACGAAGTGATGGTAGGGCCCCGCCGGTGCGCGCCCGACCCGCCCACAGCTCTGTGCCCCGCCCACAGCCCCACGCCCCACCCATCCCTGCCCTGCCCACAGCCCCTGAGCCCCGCCCTGCCCTGCCCACAAACCCCGAGCCCCGCCCAGCCCTGCCCCGCCCACAGCCCCTACACCCCGCTGGCCTGTGTCTGCGGACTGGGTCTGGGGGCCGCAGAAGGCGTCAGGGCTGTCTCTGGGAGGGGGCCGGGTCCTCCTTCCCTGTGTCCAGTCTGTGAGGTGGGGTTTGCAAACACAAAAGCCCAGGCTCGGAGGACACTCTGGCTGGTAGGCCCCGCTCCAGCCCAGTGCAGCTGCTCCCGGAGGGCGGGTCTCCCTGCGGATCTCAGGCTCCCAACCCAGGCGCCTGGTGTGGACCCACGACCCCTGCGTGTCCCTGAGCCCCGCGTGGGCACCTGGCAGCCTCCCAGACCCCAGCAGGCCCCGCGGGGGCTCCTCGGAGGCCCTCCGCAAAAGCAGAGGCCCCTGGTGGTCCCCCCCACATTCGGCGCACAGTAGGTCCTCAAGGAACAAGAGCCTGTCGCTGGCAGGGTGGGCCGGGCAGGCCCGCCTGCCGCTGCCCTTTGACACGTGGCCTCCTCTCGGCGGCCAGCGAGTGGGTGCCCACGGGCTCTCTCGCAGTCCAGGCTGGTGAAGAACGAGACACCCTACTTCCTCTGGACTGTCAAGAGGGATGTCATCGACCACCACAGCCTGAGCGGCGAGCAGGTGCTCAACCACTACGGCCGGACCGCCTCCTTCACCACCAAGGTGACCGCGCCGGCCGACGGGTGGGCGGGCCTGCCCCGCCGGACTCCGGGCCACGCCCACCCCAGCCTGTGCCGTCGTGTCCAGGCCCGCCCGGCCCAGCCTCCCGCCCGGCCCCGGGTCCCTCTCTCTGCGTCCCTCCCTGGCCACACAGGACAGGTCAAAGGCCTCTGGACACAGCTGCTGCTGCAGCACCCACCCGCCCTGGCCCTGGGCGCTGTGGCCACCGGGGTCTGCTGGACCGGTTACTAAGCAACGCCCCCCCCGCGGCCCCGCCCTCGACCCTTTGGAGCCTCACAGCCCCTCCCAGCAGACCACGCCCACTCATCGAGAGGGGTGAGGCCGGGGAGAGGGGCTTCTCAGCAAGCGGGCCCCAGCACAGCTGCTGGGCAGGTACAGGGGGTCAGGCCAAGGGTCTGGCCTGCCTGGCTCCCTGTGGGATCCGGCCCCTCACGTGCACCCCCTCACGCGTGCCCGCGGGTGACCTAGTCATGGTCTGAAAAGCCCCCAGAGGGAACGGTGGCCCCCGCCTGGCCCCGCAGGCTCAGGGCGAGGAGCTGGCCACGCAGGGCTGGTGCAGGCGTCTGTTGCCTCTGGTCCGACGTCCAGGGCTATGGGGGCCCATGTCACTGCTGGGGGACTGGCTGGTGGACACAGCACCCCGCCTGCCCCCCCATGCCCGGCTGAGCCCAAGCCCGGCCTGCAGTCGGCGCACCAGCTGCTCAGCGAGGGGGCGGTGAGGGCCGCAGGGGGCGGGCAGGGACCGGCGGCCGCTGTCCCCAGATCGGGCTGTGCGTGAACATGCGGAGCCTGCCGTGGTACGTCCAGGCCGACCCCGACGCCTTCTTCCCGCGCTGCTACGGGCTCTGCACGGACAGTGAGAAGCAGGAGTTCTTGGGTAAGCGCCCTCTGGGCCGGGCCTCCTGGCCAGGCGGGGCAGCGGGCGGTGCCGAGGCCTGGGCCACCCTGTCCGGCTCCGCGGGGGCATCCTGAGGGGGCCACCAGGACGACCTGCGTGGGCGGGGGTGGTGCCATGGGCAGCCTCGGGGCTGCGCTGGTTGGAGGGAGGATTGGGGCCACTTGCCGCGAGGCCACAGGGGAAGGGTAGGGCCGGGCACCCTGTGCCCCAGTCACCCGCAGGGCCAGGACTGCTGCCCTGCCCCACCCGCCCCGGGCCGCAGCAGGTGGGCAGCAGAGGGAGCGGGGCAGCTGCACCCAGAGCCCCACGGCGGCGAGAGCGGGTGGGGTGGTGTGTGGGGAGCCAGGCCGTGCTTGTCTGGGGCCCCGGGGCTGGACAAGGGGTGAAGGCCTCAGAGCTCGGGGTCTGGGATCTCCAGGGTCGCCCAGCTGCTGGTCTGGCGCCAGACCTCCTGGAGGCCAGGGGGTGGGAGCAGGGGAGCTCCACCCCCAGTCTGTGGGGCTCGCCCTCCCGCTGCCTGGCGCCCCCCACCCCGCGACCCCAGAGAGGGTCAGCAGGGCCGGGCTCCCGGCAGGGCCTGGGGCTGTGGGCCTGGGGCTCCTGGGAGGGCGTCTGGCGAGCTGAGGAAGAGGGCAGGAGGTGGGGAGGGCACCCCGGCTGGTGGCCCTGGGGTGGCGGGGTGCTGCCAGCTGTGCGGGTCCGGCTGCAGGACGCATGGGCTAGGCCCGGCTGGCGTGGCCAGCGCTGGCCGAGGCTGGTCCCCGCAGCGGGCGGAGGGCGAGGCCTTCGTGTCCTTGCAGACGACTTCCGGCGCACGGCCGCCTCCAGCATCCTCAAGTGGGTAGTCAGCCACCAGGGCAGCGCCCCAGGCAGGGCCAAGGCCCCCTGGGAGGAGGCCAGCAGCAGCCGCCCCAGCAGCAAGAAAGGTCAGGAGCCAGCTGGGAGCTGGGCGGCTCTGGGGAGGAGCCCCGTGGGGAGCAGGGCTGCGGGCCCAGGGCTGCACGCCCAGAGCGGGCCATCTGGCCGCGCAGAGCCACCCCTCACCCCGCGCCAAAGCCCCCAGGGCCGGCCGCCCCCGAGGGGATGTCTTTCCACGACCCTGCAGGACACGCTGTGGCCTTGGGGACCAGCCAGGCTGTCTCGCTGGCCCCAGCCATGAATCTCTCCTGCCCGCCCTGGACCCTGGACCCTGAGTCTATGCAGCAGCCCCCACCGGGCTCCTGGACCCCGCTGGCTCGAGGGCACCTCGTGGGCCTGAGGGGTCCCCCAGGGGGCGCCTCAGCCGTCTTTGCATCTCTGCACCTGCCCAGCAGCCAGGCGGGCCCTAGCATGGGCCCTGGTGTTCCTGGGCTGGGCTTGGGGGGCAGAACATGCACCCCCTTCAGCAGCACCTCGCCCCCTGGGGCCCCGCGGGGTGGCTGTGTCCAGGCCGGGGCCTGGGCGTGGGGCCCACCCGCTGACTGTTTCAGCTTCTGAGGACGCAGAGCCCGCGGCGCAGAGCCTGTCGGGGCAGCTGGTGGACGCCGCCTGCAGGGTCTGCCAGGCCTACCTGGGGCGGCTGGAGCACGAGGACATCGACGTGGCCGGGGAGGCCGCCCTGGACCTCACGGAGGACGAGTGGAAGGACCTGACCCAGAAGTACTACTCCCTCATCCAGTAAGGGGGCGCAGGTGCCGTGGGCGGGCTGGGGGGATCCCTCGGAGCCCCTGCGGGCGGGGCGGCTGACGACAGGGTGACGACACGCCGCGGCGCCCCTCCCAGCCGCACACCCCTCCCGCTCTTGCCACACGGGCCCCACACCTGCCTGAGGGCCAGGCGGGCGAATCTGCTCTGGGCCCGGCCAGGCCTGACCCACTGGCCATCGCTGCCTAGGGCCACAGGCTTCCCTCCCCATCCCGAGGACCAGTCTCTCCAGGCCCGGCTCCCCTGCGCCATGGCCAGCAGCCGGCCAGCCCAGCCCCCAAGCCCCAGGCGGCTGCCCTTTGTCCTCCTCCCCGCTGGCCACGAGCATGTCCTTCTGCTCTGTCGCTGAGATGCGGGGTGCAGGCCCTCCCCGTGCCCCGGCCCGTGGCCTCACCTGCGCCGGTCTTGCTCCGCAGCGGAGACGCCTTCATCCCCAACCCCAGGACCCACCTCTCCCAGTGCCAGGCCCTGCTGAACAGGATCACGTCCGTGAACCCGCAGGCGGAGATCGACGGGCTCCGGAACATCTGGATCATCAAGCCCGCGGCCAAGTCCCGGGGCCGAGGTGAGCCGGGCTGGCGCCCTGAGGTCTGCCGGTGGCCTGGGGCAGCCACCACTGGCCACGCTCAGCCAGATGTCCACCCTCCCGCCCCTCACCAGCGGGACACCCGTCCGTCTTCTGGGAAAGCCAGTGCCGGGGTGTCCTAGTCCCTCTGTGCCACCCCAGGTGGACGGAGGCCTGGACAGCCAGGCCCGCCTCCTCCTGCCCCGCACTCAGGTGTCGCCATGGTTACAGCGCTGACCTCCCAGCCTCTCGATGGCAGCTGCGGCTGTGTCCTGCTTTCTGCCCCTGAGGCTGGACTCTGGGTGGTCCCTAAACTCAACATAGGATGGAGGGTGGTTTCCTGATCCCATATGGGCTTTCGCAGCCCCTTCTTGAGGGTTGTGCCCCTTAGCTGGGGCCAAGGTGCCCCCCCTCATAGGTCCAGTGTGCCTGTGTACCCATGAGCATTCTGGCTACAAAACCTCCTCCAAGTACGGCTTTGGCTGCATCCCTGACTATCAGGTGGCCGTTGCCTTCTCCTGAGTACCTGATCTGCGGCGGCCTGTCCCCCCAGCCCGTCCGCCTACACCTGGCGGCTCAGCAGCAGCACCTCCCCATACTTGCAGGAGGACGGGGCCTGCCCATCAGAGGCCCCATGTCCAGTGACATCTGGAAGCTCAGGGCTGTCCCTGCAGGAGAGGCTGGGGGGCCTCAGGGGACGTGGCTGCCCACATGGGGTGGAGCCTGAGCCCCCTGCAGGCCGGTGGCCCGAGGTGCTAACCATTCCCCTGCCCCGCCCCACCCCGTGTTCCCACCCTTGGCATGCAGGCCTGTGCAGGCCCCACCCTCGGAGCAGCCCCACCCCGCCCTGGCCGATGCCTGTGCTGTGTGGGACAGGCCTTGTGTGGGTGTCCCCACGGGGCCCGCCCGCCTCGCCCGCCACCTGCCAGTGCATGCCACCCTGGCACCGTCCGGCCAGCGCCTGCCGCCTGCCTTTTCTGCGTCGGCCTTCACACCGTGGCCCTCCCTCCGCCTTCGCTGCAGAAAACCTCGCTGGGCTCACACTCCCAGCCTGGGAGTCCACCTTGCCCCCCCCACGGCCACGGCTTGCTCCAGGCGCCCTGAGCCCCACCCTGGGCTGTCCATGGCCGGCGTCAGCCTTCGTGTCCCCCCCACCGTGTGCGTAGAGCTGCCGGGGCCCTCGCCAGTCCTGCCCACCTGCCTGGCCCCTCGGGGCCGGGGCAGGGCTGACCACCGGCCTCCCGCAGACATAGTGTGCATGAACCGCGTGGAGGACATCCTGGACCTGGTGGCCGCCGACCGCCTGCCCCCCAAGGACAACAGGTGGGTGGTGCAGAAGTACATCGAGACACCGCTGCTCATTTACGACACCAAGTTCGACATCAGACAGTGGTTCCTGGTCACCGACTGGAACCCGCTGACCATCTGGTTCTATAAGGAGAGCTACCTGCGGTTCTCCACACAGCGCTTCTCCCTGGACAACCTGGATAGGTGGGGCTGGCGGGCGGCCTGGGACCGCTGTCCCTTCCCAGGGCATGGGGGCTGGGGCCTCCTGGGGCCCCTGAGGCACGGCCGGCCAGCTCACCCACCATGCCTGGGGCTGCCCGCTGCCCCGCCTTCTTTGGGGGCTCCCTGGGACATCTGGCAAGACTCAGCCCCTCAAACCCCTCAGTAGCCAGATGTGGCCCAGCTGCCCCTGCAGGGCCTACTTTGTGAATCCCAAAAGCCCTGGGGCGGGGACCCGGCGATTGGAGGTTGCTAGCACTGCTGGGGAAGTGAGGGTGCAGCCCCCCCAATAGCCTATCTGTAGGGTGTGGCAGTGGTGCCAGCAGCAGGGCACTAGGGACAGCACACCCCTTCCCCAGGGCCCCGGGGGGAGGGGCAGGCGAGGAGCTGGGAGGAGGGTCCTGGGGGCGAAGTCCGGGGGGTGAGGTGGGGCCTTGGGGCCGGGTGGGGCCTCGGGGGTGGGCCTGGGCCCGGGTCTGGGGGCGGAGCCCCAGGGCAGGGCCAGGCTGCAGCTAGGCAGGGCGCCCCAACCACTCGTGCCTTGCAGCGCCATCCACCTGTGCAACAACTCCATCCAGAAGCACCTCAAGAACGACAAGGACCGCAGCCCGCTGCTGCCCTGCCACAACATGTGGACCAGCACCCGCTTCCAGGAGTACCTGCAGCGGCGCGGCCGCGGGGCCGTGTGGGGCAGCGTCATCTACCCCGCCATGAAGCGCGCCATCGCCAACACCATGAGGGTGGGGCAGGACCACGTGGAGGCGCGCAAGAACAGCTTCGAGCTGTACGGCGCCGACTTCATCCTGGGGCGCGACTTCAAGCCCTGGCTGATCGAGATCAACTCCAGCCCCACCATGCACCCGTCCACGCCAGTCACGGCGCAGCTGTGCGCGCAGGTGCAGGAGGACACCATCAAGGTGGTGCTGGACCGCAAGCTCGACCGCAACTGCGACGTGGGCAACTTCGAGCTGCTGTGGAGACAGGTGGGCAGGCGGGCACTGCTGGCGCTCGCACCGCCCACGTCGCGGCTGAGGGTGCACGCGAGCCCCTGCTGGGCCTGGCCGCTCTGCTCGCCCTCCCGCCCCCACCCGCCCCAGCTCTGCCACCAGGCAGAGACCCCGCTCGGGACTGGCCAGTGCCCACGGCTGCCAGCCAGTCTCCCTCCTTCGGGGTCTTGCGCGCCTGCTCGCCGGGAGCCCCCTGCAGGCCGGCCGTGGGGCAGCGGGTGGGCAGCCACGACCGACCCTGAGTCCCGCCCCCCAGAAGGTTCTGGGGCAGACCAGCGGGGGCCTCCGTGAGCCCAGGACAGGGCTGGGCTCGGGCCAGCCGCACCCTGAGTGCGCCCTCCTCTGCCCAGCCCGCCGTGGAGCTGCCGCCGTTCCACGGGTCCGACCTGTGTGTGGAAGGCGTCAGCCTGAGGAAAGCCAAGAAGCCGACGCCGCCCATTTCCAATTTAAGCTTTTCGCCTCCGCTCTCGAGCATTCAGCCACTAAAAGCAAGGTGCCCCTCGGCCACCTCAGACCCGGCGCCCCGGCCCCCCGGAGCGGTTGTCCGGCAAGACTTGAAACTGAAGGAGGCAAAGGTACTGCCCAGCACCTTGCCTGCACCCCTAAAGCAGCCGGCCGAGAGGAGCGTCAAGGTGCGGCCTGCCCACGCGGCGCCCGGCGGGAAGCCAGGGCACCCCACCGTCGGCACTCCGCCCGCCGCCAGTCAGGCCCGGACACCCGGGCTGGCCCGAGCCGAGCCCGCCCTGCGCCTGGACCGAAGCTCGCTAAACGCGCAGCCCCTGGCGTCCGTGCTTCCCGGCATGAAGACCACGCAGTGCGCCCCACCCCGGCCGCCCAGCACAGCAGGTAACGGGCCCAAGTCTGCCCCTGGCCCCGCCAGCTCCTTGGGTAGTGGGGTCCTGCTGCGGCCACTCCAGGGTGCTGGCCCTCCTCTCACTCCCTGGCAGCGGGCGTGCGAGGTGGGGGGCGAGTCTAGATTGGAGCCCCACCTCGCGCGGGCCTGAGCGGGTCGCTGGGCTCCCAAGTCCAGGGCAGAGCTGACCCTGGAGCTGGCCGGTCCAGGCGGGCAGCGGCGCAGCTGTGAGGCAGCCGAGCGTCCACACCCGTCTCCGGGTGCCCGCATGGACCGCACCCGCCTGCTGGGACCCAGCACCCCCACCGCCAGGCCTCGGTGGACAGCGGACCCCTCGGTCATCTGGTTGGCTGGGTTGTGGCCCCTAAGGGCCGTGCCTGCCCGCGCAGCTCCTGGCACACAGCCCAGGACGCCCCCAGGTGCCCCTCCTTCCAGAGGACCCCCAACCCGCAGGTCGCCCCACTCTCTCCGAGGCGGGGCAGTCCTGCTGCACAGTAGCTGCCTCTCGCGCAGATGCTTTCTGGGCTCTTCCGGCTACAGCGCGCCCCTTACGGGCTGTGTGGGCGCCCGACAGTGGGTGGGAGGGGTCGGGGCAGACCCGCTGCGGCCGGGCTCTGACCACAGAAGGGCGTCCCTGTTCTGGAGGCGGACGGCCAAGGCGCGCGGGGTGGGGGTGCCATCTGTCGCCTCCTCTGCTCCTGCCGGCCAGGCCTTCCCAGGTGTCCTGGGCTGTGGGCACGTCTGACCCCAGAAGCGTTCCTCTCTGGTCTGTGTTCAGACTCCCAAGGACACCCGCTGCCTCCCCCAGCACCAGCACAACCTAACTCCAAGAAACCGCAAGGGCCCCTAAACAAGGCCTCGAAGGGCGGGCACAGGGAGCGCCGGCCCAGTCCCTGCCGGCCCCGCCCCTCCCCTCCCCTCCTGGCAGGCCCCTCGGAACACACACCCACTTCAAATACACCTTGCCCGGCCCCCAGCTCCCGGCACCAGGAAGCGGTCAGCAGCTCGGCCCAGACACTGGATGTCCCCGGCCCATCTGCCGCACGCCCACCCCACACCCATGCAGGGAGACGGACCCAGCCAGCTGGTGGTGCGGGTGATGGGGTGTGGTGGCCCAGCCCAAGGGCTCCCAGACTGGACTACTGAGGCCGGGGAGTGCCCAGCCCAGAGGCTGGGGGAGCCCGGGCAGCCCCAGGCAGCCCCACGGGCCCCAGCCTGGGGCTGGGCACGGCCAGCTCAGGGCACTGGGCACGGTCTGGTTGTCCAGGCCCAGCCCTCTTGGAGGAACCTGGCAGCTTCAGGGCTCGGGGACGCGCCAGAGCAGTGGCCTCAGTGCAGGCACCAGTGGGCAGGCCCAGGGGAGGAGCAGGACAGGGCCCCGAGGTTCAGGGCCCCCGCAGCCCCTCCCATGCCCGTGGGAGCCCCACGTGAGAGGGCTGCCACCTCTGGGGTCTGCAGTTGTCCTCCTCCCAGCAGTGGATGCCCAGGCCGGCCCAGGGGCATGGGGGGGCAGGGCCTCAGGGAACTGGAGCTGAAAGCACCCCTTCCTGAGGCAAGCCCGTGCCTGTCTGCACTGGCGGCAGACCGGGCACGACCCAGGCCCACCGACCCGGGCAGACCACCTGCAGCCTTGGGGCAGGCAGCAGGCTGGACAAATGGAGCAAAGGGCCTCCCCCAGCCCACACGGCCCCGCCCACCTCGTGGCTTCAGAGGTCTGGGGTTTCCCAAGCGCTGGCCAGCAGGGTGCGGCCGGGTGACTATAGCCAGCATTCTGGTCTCGGGCCGGTGAGCCTGGCCCAGGTGGGGTGGGCATGACTTCATAGTTACGGACACCGGCTGGGGGCCACTGGGCAAGGTCCACATGGTGGGAGTGGGCCAGGGGCGTGGCCTGGGGGTGGGCACGGTGGGCGTGGCCTGCGCACCCGCCTCAGGGGCCCTCTCTCTCCCCAAGGCCTGCCAAGGGATCGCCAATCACCGTGCCTGGTGTGCCGCAGCTCGCTGCCACCCTCCCGGGCCTGCAAGCGCTGCCGCTCCTTCTGCGCCTCCGTCCTGCAGGGTGTTTCGTTTGTGCCACTCGGAGGCCCATGGACCCCATGACGCCAGGACCCGGACCAGGACAGCCGAGGACCCCACCAGTGTCCGCGCCCAGGCCTGTGCCCAGGGCATGGCTCGTTCTCCGGAAACCTGCAGTCGAGGACTTGTATACAGAGCTATTTTAGCGAAACCGCGCCTCCTAACCATGGCATTTCTTGCAGAGCCCACACCCTTGCCGGGTCTGTACCCCCTGCCAGCACCTGGTGCCCCTCGCGCTGCACCCCAGGCCCCTCACCCCACACTCAATCCCTCGCCCACACACCTCACCAAGAGGACTGACCCTACAGCTACACCCTCACCCTACATCCCACACCCCACAACCCACACACCGCACACCCCATATCCCACACCCCTCACCCACTTCCTGCACCCCAAACTTCTAACCCCTATCGTGCACCCCACACCTCACACATCTAACCCCCTACCCTACGGCCACACCCCTCACCTCCTGTCCCACATCCTGCACCCCATCTCCACACGCCACACTCCTTACCCTCACCTGGCACCCGCCCTGGGAATGAGACATCCTGGGCATCCCCAAATCCTCCCCAGCTGCCCCCTCCGAGCCCCTCCCGTCCACTCATTTGTCCAACAAGCCTCCTTGCTGCCCGGGCCTGCGCCCATGTCTCCTTCCGCCTGGCCCCAGCGGGGGGTGCCCTCCTGGGGCTCTGCCCTCACAGGGGCCCCCCACTGGACTTGGGCCTCTGGCAGCGGCCACAGGCTATGGAGATGCGGGCGAGGGGACCGGGCTGGGGTGTCCCTGCCCCCAAACATACACAGGACGGAGACTTGCTCGGTCCAGTGCTTTGTGGACACCGGCCCCGCCCTGAGGGTCGCAAGGCTGCACCCGCTGCCCACTCGAGCACCTGGGGCCTCGGCCACGGCAGGTGTGTCCCGGGCTGTGCCCCCAGAGGGCTCGTGGCTGAGCGGGTGCCCCGGGGAGGAGGGCCAAGGCCCGTGAGGTGGGGTGGCCCCCGCTGCCCCTCAGGGCTGCTGCTCCAGGCACCCCCAGTAGCAGCCTGAGCCACAGACCGCACTGGCCGGGCGGGCCCAGAGGCCGGTGCAACAGGAGGCGGGCCAAGGTGGGGGTGCCCCCGGACCTGGGCCTGCAGCCCCAAGGCCCACTGCTGGATGCCAGCCTGCGTCGGCCCCCTCCACGCTTGGGGGGTGTTGGGGCCCCACCTGATCCCTGGACACCCTGTGTTCCCCCCCTTGGGCCAGCACCTGCAGGAGGAAGCCTGGACAGCAGCACTCACCGCCTAGGGAGAGCCAGGCCTCAGCCTGGCCCTTCCCACTGTGGCCTGCTGGCCGCCGGGCTGGGGCGGCAGGCGGGCGGGCGTGGGGGCCTGTGCCCCGAGCTGCCTCTGCAGGGGAAGGCGGGTTTGGCCTTCGGAGGGGAGGGCCAGGGGGCGCTCCAGAGGGCTGTCCCTCGGGGGTCAGGCCCAGGAAGTCTCCAGGGTGCCCTGGCCACTGCCCAGCCCCATCAGGAGGTTCACTCGGGGGCCAAAGGGGTGTGCGGACAGCTCCCCACCCCGGCGCCTGCGGGCAGCCCGCTCTGCGCAGCCCTGGCCTGGGCTGGAGAAGACCCGGTCCCTACGCCTGCTCGGGCGCGCCCGGGCTGTGGGCTGTGGCTGAGGGGCCAGTGACTCCAGGAGGGGTGTGTCTGCCGGCCAAGACCCGCCCAGAGCTGGTCTGGGGCTGCAGCCCGATGGGGAGGCAGCGCGGCACCCGGACACCCGCCCCGCTGAGATGCTGGCGGGCCAGACAGTGGCGCTCTTCTCCCTGACCTGGGGCGCCTACCAGGGCTGGGCCCTCCCCCGGGCGGCGGAATGCGGCCTCTCCTGCTCTCCGGTGAGTCCCTGTTCCCCACGGAGAGGGGGCTCTGGCCGGTTGCCCCACCGAAGAAGAGGTGGGCCCAGAGGCCTGCCGGGCGGGCCCCCACCTGCCGGGAACCTCTGGTCTCTCCAGGGAGGCCGAGCTGGGCGGCCTGGTGTCCCTGTGGGGGGCTGCTGTGTGTACCAGGCCGTGGGGACAGCAGGAGCCAGGCCCGCTGCCCCCCAACACGGTCAGCTGGAACAAGGTTTGGATGGCAGGGACGGGGCGGGGGACGCCAGTGGGGCAGCCTGGAAGTGTGTGGGCCCAGTGCCCAGGGGCCAAGGGGCTGGAGGGGGCTGGTGAGGCAGCTCATAGGATCCCGGGGGAGGGGAGGGCTCCTGGGCCACCCCATCCTAGAGAATCAGAGGAGCTGCCCTGGGGGCTTTGCAGGTGGAGCCGGCAGGACTGGGCACCCTGGGTTGGCACCCGAAGGGGAACCCCAAGACGTGCCCCGGGGGCTCTAGCCTCATGCTGGGGGACAGCTGTTTCGCAAGCCATCCTCATGGGATGGGGCTGCAGGGGAGGGGCCGAAACTCAGGGTTGCTGGGAGAAAGACCCCCCCAGGGAAGGGCTGGGGGAGAGGGAAGCTGGAGGACAGGGCCCAGGGCGCCCTCTGCTGGGAGTGGGAGAGGTGTGGGGGGGGGGGCGCGGCCCCGGCAGGAGGGGGTGTGAGGGCACAAAGGAGGGGTAGGGGGAGCTGGGGGTGGTGGGAGCTGCGGGTGAATCCAGCGCTGCGGTAGGTCTCTTAGAAGCACGGCTCCCCCCTGACAGCGCTCAGGTACTGGTGCTCAGGGTAAGGCGACAGCGTGTCTGGTTTCTGGGACCCAGACCCCACCCCCCAAACACGTGCCTTGTGGGATCCCTCCCACGGAGACCACATGCTGGTGCGGGAAGCCCCCAAAACCCCCAGAAGTCCTGGAAAACCCCGTGCGGGCAAGAGGTGGAGAGGCCACTTCTGCCCTGGGCTCAGCACCGGACCTCACAAGCAGCCCTCCCCATGGCCGCCCATGACTCCCCAACTTCGGGTCCTCCCAGCACCTAAGCTGCCCCACAGAGGGGAGCTCCCCCACCCTCTCCTGGCCCAGGAAAGCGGGGCGGGGGCGGCTCCCAGTGTCAGCAGTGAGGTGGGGAGAGCAGTGAGGCCTGGGGTTCACTGGGTCCAAGTCACCCCTCTTCCTGAGTGCCAGAATCCCCATACCCCTGGGGAACCAGGGGACCCCACCAAGGGAGGGAGGGGCGGGGGGTGAGCCCCCCCCCGGGGCTCGGACGGAGGCTGGGGGTGGCCAGTGGGCACCTGAACTCTCAGAGGTCCCCCCCACCATCTGTCCCCAGGGCTTCACCTGCAGGAGCCGCCAGGACTGTGAGTGCCTCCCGGGTCAGGGTGCTGCCCTCTGCCCCCACACCCAGGAGCGGGGGCCTTCCCCAAGAAATAGCAGAGCCCCACCCCTGATGCTGACCCTGCCTCCCTGCCCCCGGCCAGCCCCCAGCGGGTGACCTCCCTGCTGTCACCGCCCCTGCACCCCACCGGCGGTCAGGGCTCGGCTGCACCCGATACCCCACCGTCTGCGCCACCTGGGCCTCTGGGCCTGGCTGCGCTGCCGCCGCCGCTGCCCAGTTGGAAGTGCCCCTGGCTCCCTGCTGCGCCCCTCCGGGACCCAGCCCCGCGGCTCCCTTCCCCCCAGCTGCCCTTCCAGGTGTGTCCCCCAGGCGCACCCCTCCTACCCTCTGCAGGGAACATCCTCAACAGCTTCTGCCAGCAGCCGCCAGCGTCCTGGCCCCGGCAGGTCCTCACGGCCCTGGCGCTCTCCTCCGCGCTGAGGTGTGGCAGGGGCGGGGGCGGCTGCGCCCTGGTCCTGCGTGTGAGGGCCTCCCTCAGGCCTCCGGGTGAGCCCAGGCGGTGGGGCGGAGGAGGGAGCTGCGAGGGCCCCCCGAGGGGAGGCGAGGAGCCACCAAGGGGCTCACGGCCGCCCCTGCCCTGCCAGCGAGGCTGTGGGGCCTGGAGGCCTGCGTGACGAGCCTGCACACCCAAGAGACGCGCTGCCGCCGCGTGCGCATGACCCAGGCTGGCAGGCCGCGGGGGCGGCGGCAGGTGAGACCGCAGCCCGGCCCACTCACTGCCCGGCCCACTCGCAGCCCTCCCTCCACGACTGCCCACCCCTCCACTGGGGGCTGCCCCGCCCCGCCCCGTCCTGCCGCCCAGCCCCCACTCGCCTGTGCCTGCCCAGCTCCAGGTGCTCTTTGACTGCTTTGAGGTGGGCGTGGCCCAGAGCCTCCACGTCACCCTGAGGACTGTCCCCAACTTCTGTGGTGTCCAACTGGACCAGCAGCACCAGGTGGAAGGTGGGAACCTGGGGCACCCGTCTAGGGGCCGGCGGGGGTGGGACTCGCGGGCAGAGGACACCTGTCCGGCATCTCCGCGCAAGATCCTCCCAGTCTGTCGGGTCACCGTGCCCCAAGAGGAGGGGCTTCTGGGGAGCACGGGCCCGCTTCCGGGCGGGAGGGCACCAGGCCCATGCCACGGCTGTCCCTTGCAGACTGCAGCGATGAGGACGTGGGGAGGCACGTGCGCGGCTGCACAGGTGAGGCCCCTCCCCCAGGTGGGACCACAGCCCCGCCCGGGGGGCCTCCGGCGGCGGCGGCGGCGCCCACCTGCCCGCTCACGGGATTCTCTGGCTGCCCAGTGTGCTCCCAAAGGCCGGCGCTGAGCAGGGTCACCACCTGCAGGTTCTGGGGGCTGGTGGGGCCGTGTCCATGACGCTGTCTGCTGACCTCCGGCCCCACTGCGGCCCACTCTCCCACAGCCGGGAAGCTCATCTACTGGGTGGACCGCGGCCGGAAGGTGGTCCTGGCCCAGGTGCCCGAGGCTCCTGGGAGCTCCGGCTACTACGTGCGGCTCTGCTTCAAGAGGTTCACCTGCCAGGATGCGGGGCCCCCAGTGCTGGTGAGACCCCGGCCTGCAGCCTCCTGCCCCACCTGGACGGATCACACCTGGTGTCTGAACGGAGGCAGGCATCGCCCCCACCGGGGCCAGCCCACACATCACGCTCCGGGCCCAGGCACCCCCCAGACCAGTCCCCGCCCGACACCCGGGCCCTGCCTCGACCAAGCCTGGTCGGCCCCAGCAGCCCCAAGTCCATTCCAAGACCCCTCCCTTATAGACCACGCCCCAATACCACGCCCACCCCGGCCAGCCAATCCCAGCTGCTGTCCCCGCAGGCCCCACCCATCGCCCTGCCCCTACATCCCCGCCCCTGCAGGTGACAGCAAGCCGGGCCTCCCGGGTGGTCTCGCTGCCCTACAGCCAAGAGCTGCCCTGCCTGTGTCTCGAGGTCAGTGGGGTGGCCTCGACTGCCTGCCGGGAGGAGACAGAGGCGCCCGCTGACCCCGCCTCTCCCGCAGGGCTGGTTCAACACCCCCGACGCCGTGCGGGTCCGGACCTGCCCCTTCGAAGACGGCAAGCCCGCTGGGGTGACTAGGGCGGGAGCGGAGGAGGGGCTCTGGGCAGAGGGGCCGCGGCCGCAGGTGGGACCAGCCTGGCCTGGCTGGGGCTGAGCCCCGCTGGCCGTGGCAAGGTGTGTCCTGGCGAGACCCGCACCTGGATGTGTGAGTGTGGGCAGGGACACACAGCCGGCCAGGGCCCGAGACCACGGACTGCACTGGAGCCCCTGGACCCAGTCACTCAGCACGCTGGGCAGGGCTCCGCTGACCTGAGCCTGGGCTGGGCACTGCAGACATAGCCATGCCGGGGGGCACCGTCCCTGTCACCCCAGGGCCAGGCGCTGAGCCGGGAGCCCGCCTGTCCGGCAGGTGGCCGGCCGACCTGTGCTGGCCGGAGCCAGCACCCTCTGCAGGGAGCTGGGGCGGTCACGGGCACCACAGCCCAGCCGAGTCCCGACAGGTGCAGCACCCGCGGGTGGACGCACAGCCCCAGCTCTGCCCGCAGGTGAGTGGCAAGGCGGGCTGCGGCGCTCGGGGGCGAGGGGCAGGGCCTGCAGCCACGTCCCCTGCCCTGCCCTGCCCTGCCCGGGGCCTCTGGCCTGGCGACGGAGGTGAGGGGCCCACCGCCACTCTGCCTCTGCAGACTCCCAGCTCCCGGCTGCGGCGCTTCCCAGGTGAGCTCACCAGGCGGGGCTGCCTGGGCGCAGAGGGGGGCAGTGGGGCACAGGGAACAGGGACGCCTGTCTGTCTGCACGTGCCACAGGAGGGCAGGAGGCAGGACCCCGGGGCCTGGAAGT
Organism: Scalopus aquaticus; assembly: GCA_004024925.1. Taxonomy (NCBI): domain Eukaryota; kingdom Metazoa; phylum Chordata; class Mammalia; order Eulipotyphla; family Talpidae; genus Scalopus; species Scalopus aquaticus. The sequence continues at coordinate 20,318 of PVIJ01015236.1, forward strand.
CGACCGTCCAGTGGGCACCCTCTGGAGCCCCCTCCTCGCCCCGCCTCGCCGGGCCCTGTGTCCCGGAAGCAGAGCGGCCCCGCCCGCTGCGGTGAGCCGACTGGGCACGCGTGGGGACGGCCACCCGCTCCACACTGGGGCCTGCGCCGGCCAGGGCCGCCGGTGGGCGCGCGCCACAGACACTGCCCCGTCCTCGCCCGACCCAGGGCCCCAGAGGGCCCTTCGGTCACCTTTGTGGACATTCCTGGGGGTGAGGTCTGGGAACCGGCAGCTGCTCCCCGTGGGACGCAGCCTCGACTCCCGACCATGGTCTCCTGGTCAGCAGCTGACCGGGGAGCTCTTCTCACCCAGAAGTGCCCCAGGGCCAGGCCTGCTCTGGGGGTCCCTTCAGCCCAGCGGCCTCCCCAGGGCAGCTGAGAGAGGTGCAGCTGGCGGGAGGGGTGGCGGCTGACCCCACTGGTGCCTGCAGGGCTGGAGGTCAAGAGGCTCTTCTCCGGGGCCCTTTGGGCCAGGGCTTGCGGGGAGACCTGGGGCTGCCCGAGAGCTGGGCCCCAACCTCGCTGACCTGGCCTGGGACGGACAGGCCTGGTGGGCAGCAGCCCTCACCTGGGTCCGGCCGGCTCTGAGCCAGGTAGGGGCAGGTGCTCCCCACCCAGCGCCCGACCAGTGCCGGTTCCACCCCCGGCAATTCGTCCACCGGAGGCCCCATGCCCTGGGACTCCGCACCTGCAAGGGGCAACTGACCCTGGGTCCTGCATGTCGGCCGCCCGGTGGGGTCCGGGAGTGCTGGGTGTGAGCAGGGAGCCCCGCGAGCCCAAAGTGCTGCTGTGCATGGATAGTGGGCAGCAGAGTCTGGGCCTGCCTCAGGGCTGGGCGGCCCCCACAAGGTGGGGCATTTGCTGCTGCCCACGGGTGCCGGCCCAGGGGGACGGGCTGGGGCAGCCGTGCCCCGGACGGGTGGGTGCTGGGCACCTGAGCCAGCCCCTCCTCCCCCCAGCTCCCACCAGGGGGCGCAGCCGGCGGGGTCTCCTAGGGCACAGGTGGGTGGGCCAGGGCCAGGCTGCTGGGGCGCCCCAGGACAGGCTGGTCTCAGCTAGGCCCGGCTCTGGACCCCACACCCACAGCCAGACGGGGCCTCAGGAGGGACAGTGAGGGCCCGCTGCCCTCTGTGCTCTCAGGAGCAGCTCCGCCTGCCCCTCGCCGTGGCCCAGCCCCACCCTACTGTCTGGGCCTGGCCCCAGCTGCGTCTGGACAACCAGTCCAGGACTGCTCCCGCGCTGGGTAAGGACTAGCTGGGAGGTTCCCCAGCCCCCAGTGCGGGCCCCACTTTCATGCAGCTAGCCAGGAGGGGCAGACACCCCGGCTCCTGCCCATGGTGCCTCCGTGCTGGCAAAGCCCACCATTTGGGGTGTGCTGGCCCCCAGGCTGGCCTTCCCCTGGCCCACCTCTCAAACAGGCTCCTGTGTCCCTCACTGCCCCCTCAGGGACACTGCCCAGCCCTGCGGCAGCACCTGAAGAACCCCCCACCTCACACATGTGTCCACCCCCACAGGTCCCCCAGACCAGCGGTGCTCAGGCCTGCAGCATCACCCCATCCCTGGCCAGGGTCCAGGCCTCCCCGCCCCCAGTCTCAGCCGGCTCACCAGGACCACCAGCCACCCCACTGGGCCGCCCATGAAGCCCGCCTAGGCCAGGCCTGCACTGCCTCCTCTGCCCCCGCCCACACTCTCGGCCACACTGCTGCCTGCCCGCCCTCGCCCCACAGGCCGGCAGCCCCTCAGCAAATGCCTGCCTGCCCCCCACAGGCCGTCAGCACCTCAGTAAACACCTGCCTGCCCCAGACCGGGGATTCACTTCTTCCTTTGCGGGGTGGGGTCTGCAGGGGAGGCTATGGCTGCCCCGGCTGGGGCCACGGGGCCAGATGTGCCCATGGGGTGGGCCCAGGGGCGAGACGGGGACTGCCGAGGGCAGGTGGTGCCTGCCCCCACGAGCCACCCACTGGGCGGCATCTGCGGGCTGCGGACACCCACCCCACCGCCCCGTCACCCCACTGCCACTCAGCCCCAGGCCGCCCTTTCCAAGGGGCGCCCCTCCCCTGCCCCGCAGCCTCCCAGAGCCTGCCCCCGGGTGTCACTGGACCCGACCCTCACCCGGGCTGTGAACGAAGTCCGCCAGGCCCAAGACCGCACTGTCGGGGCGTCTGGCTGGACTGGGGTGACGCGGAGCTGGAGCAGCTCCGCAAATCCCTCAGCCCGGGCCCTCACGGGCCTTGACTCTGCCTGGGGCTCCCAGGAGCAGCACGAGCGCACCTGCCTCCACCCGGGACTGTCCGCCGGCGGAGGGGGCCCCAGGGGCGGCAGAAAAAGCCCAGGCAGGGGCAGGTCCCGACCAGCGCCAGGCGGCCTTGGAATAAACAGCAACCGAGGAGCTCTCCCCGCGGAGCGGAACCCGGCAGAGGACGCGGGACTCACCTGGGGCTCCGGGGGTGCTCGTGGGGGTGCTCCTGCGGGTGCTCCCGGTGCGGAGCCGGCGCTCTGGGCGGCCCTGCCGGGCGCGGGCTGGGTCCTGGGCTGGATGACACAGGCGCGGGGCAGAGCCGAGGGCCGGGCCGTTGCTCCCAGCCTCTGAGGTCGGCACCCCACGGGGACCCCCGACTGTTCGCGGAGGAGTCCCTGGGAGCGCGCCCCGAGCTTCAGGCAGGGCCAGGCGGCACCAGGCCCGAGTGGCCGCCGCAGAGCGCCGGGCCAGGGTGCCGGGGTTGGGCCCGCGGCCGCGCTGTGGGCCGACGCGGGCAGAGGGGAGTCCCGGAGGCCCCGCTGGGTTTCTCAGGCTTTCACGCCCTTTCTGCGGACGCCCCTGGGGGACCGCGGCGGGGGCCGGGCGGAGCGGGCAGGCGGGGCCTGGAGTCTGCGCTTTCCCTCCTCGCCCGGGAACTCTCGCGTGTTCTCCGCGGCCCTTCCGGGCTGAGCCCCGCCCCAGAGCCCCGCCCCAGCCCCGGGGCGCCCACTCACCGCCCAGACCCTCCAGGTGTCCACCGTCAGCCCCGCCCCGCCCACGCCCGGCGCCTCCTGCAGCCCCGGCCGCAGGTGATGGCCACGGAGGCCCGCGGCGTGCGCGCCTGGCCCCCACTCCCCCACACGGGCCAGTGGACGCCCACCGCAGGCAGAGGGGCCGCCCCCAGTCCCGCCCGCTTGGCCTGGCTCGGGCAGAGGACCCGGCAGCCCCAGAGGCCCGCCCAGGGTGCCTGCTGCCCAGGCCCCTGTGGGTCACAAGCCCTTCGGCTGCCACCTCTGGCCCCAGAAACAGAGGCCTCGGGGCCTGCTCAGCGTCCGGTGCCCAGAACGTGCCACCTTCCCCAGGGCAGCCGCGCCTGCCCCCACGAGCCGCGAGTCGGAGGCGTGTCCCTCCGCCCCAGGCCTCCGACGCAGCAGGTGCCAGCCCCCGGGCTGCGGTCACTGTTCTCACGCCGTTCCCCTTGCATCACACAGGAGAAAAAGAGGAGCCACAGAGCACAGGGCGCTCGCACCGCGCTCTTGCCCCCCAAGTTGGCCCGGTCAGCCCGACTCCCTCATGCCCGCAAGTCGCTGTGGGGGCCCCGTCACCGGAAGGGGTCCCCCGCGTTTATGTTTGGACTGGCCCGCCGGTAGGGCGCTAGCTCTTTTTCTTTCGGGACTTGAAATGTCTCCTCCGCGGCCAGCGGTGTCCTGGGAAGCCTGCTGGAGCCTGACCGGAGGCCTTGTCTGGGGCGCGGCTTCTCTCGTCTCCTCTCCTTCCGTGCCCCTCTCTGACTGGGGCCGGCAGCCTGACTCGCCGAGTCTCAGTGTAGCTCTCTTCGGCTTCATCCTCTTCAGGGAGTGTGGAGACTCCTGAATGTGGAGACCGATTCAGGCAGCTCACGAAGTCTGGGGCCATTACACCTTCGATGTCTCACTTCCCTTTGCTCCCTTTTCTCTCTGTGACTCACCAGTGTGGTCACGGTCTTGCTGGCCTCCTGCGCCCCGGCTCCTGTTTTTCTCCGCTCCTTTTTATTTCCACTCCTCAAATGGGATCGCTCCAGGGACCTTCTCCTCGAGCTTGCGGGCCTTTATTCTGCTCCTCCGATTGGCTGTGAACCTCCCCTCCGAAATTTTGGTTTCAGCTTTTGTACTTTTCAGCTCCAGATTTTCCGTTTGGTTCCTTTTTATAATTTTTGTCTCTGATGAGATTCCTTCTTTGTTCTTTCCTTGTTCTCCTGCTTTTCTTTAGCTTGAACATGTTCAAGGCAGTTAATTTAATTTACCATCTTTGTCTACTAATTCCAATGCCTGATTTCTTCAGAGGTCGTTTCTGTAAATTTCATTTTCTGCCTCCCCCCCCCCCATGGGCCATATTTTCCTGTCACGTGTGCTTTGTATTTTTTTGTTGAAAGCAATATTTTCTGTGTTATAATGTGGTAGCTCTGAACATCATATGCTCTTCCTTCTCACGAATTACTGAGTGTTGCTTAGCGAGGGTTACAATCTTCCATCTGTGTAGTGACTGTTTCCAACTATTTTTGCAAAGCCTGCATTCCCTGCTCTATATGATCACTAAACTTTCAGTTTTATTATCTCTGTGATTAGACAGTGACAGTCAAAAATTTCCTAAATGTTAAAAAAAATGCCCTTTTATATCCTCCAATAGATGTCACATCAAGGAATGAAAACAAAAAAAGAGCAAACCAAACCCAAAAGCAGCAGAAGGAAGAGAACAATAAAGATTACCAAAGACATAGTTACAGAGAATATAAAACTAGAAAAAAACAATGAAATGAAAAGTTAGCTCATTAAAACTATCAACAAAATTTACAAACTTTAACTAGATTTACTAAGAAAAACAAGTGACTACTTTTATCTCAAATTATTAAAACCACAATTGAAGTGGGAACATCACTATTAATTTTACAGAAATAAAAGTAATGAAAAGAAAATATTGTAAGAAGTTGTACATCAAAATTTTGAATGACCTAATGAAATGGGCAAATTCTTAGAAACACACAAACTATAAAAAGTGACTCAAGAAGAAACGGAAAATTTGAATAAACCAAAAGCAAAGAGATTCAATCATGAATCAAAACCTCCCAATGAAGGAAATCCTAGGACCAAAAAGCTTCATGGGTGGTTTCCACCAAATATTTTAAGAAGAATAAAGGCCAATCCTTGTCAGACTTTTCCCAAAATTGAGAGGAAGGAACATTTCTTAGGTTATCTACAAGACTGGTTTTAACCCAATTCCTAAGCCAGAATGAGAAGCACAAGAAAAGAAAGTTACAGTTCAGTATCCCTTATCATGAGGATAGACTTAAATTTCCTGAATAAAATACTAGCAGGGGCCTCCCCGGTGGCGCAGCGGTTAAGCACTGCGCTGTGGAGCTGTCGGCAGCGGCGACGCGAGTTCGACGCCCAGCCGAAGAGAATCCCACATGGTGGGGCAGACCTCTCCTGCCTCGCCCGCTGCTTCCCTCAGCAGTGTGTTTCTGATCTGCCTGTTCTGCTCCCCTCTCTGGCTCTGGTGGGCCCTCTCGCCGCCCCACGCCTCTGGCCTGTACCCCAGCTTGTATGTATAAATAAAAATAAATCTTAAAAAAAATAAAATAAAATACTAGCAAACTGAATTGAAGAGTGCAGTAAAAGGATCTCACACCCTAACCAGGTGGCATTTATTCCAGGAATGCAAGGATGGTTCAACATGCCGACACCAGCCAGTGCAGTGCATCCCATTCATGGGATGGAGGCGGGAAACGTGTGGTTCTGCAGCTGATGCAGACAAGGCCTTTGACAACATCTAACACTCTTTTGTGATAAAAATGCTCAATAAACTGGGAAGAGACAGGCTCTACCTCAACTCGTACAGGAAGGACCCGCAGCTAATGACGCTCAGCGGTGAGGCCTAAAGATTTGCCTCTTGCATCAAACGAGATGGTGCCACAAATGCTCTGCTTGGGGTCACAAGGGGTTTGAACTGGCTTCCCACACTCACTGACAGTTGGAAGCAGTTGCAGCCGGCTCCTCCAGGAAGGACTTTCTGAGCTGGTCTGAAACACACTGTACTGTACTTATTCTGTCTCCTGTCTATCCATGCTGGGTCCAGCGATGGGCACATGGTGCCCACACCTAACCCCTGTGACAGACGACAATCACGTGGCACCCATGCAGAGTACGAGTGACAGGTGAAAGTCACGTGCCAAAACTCCCGGTACGTTTGACTGGTTCCATGTCACCGATGCCTGGTACACGTGACTGGCAGTGGTCACGTGGCTCCTGCACCAGGTACATGTCACTAGTCACATGGCACCCACTCCTGGTACACACCTCTGAAGTACAGTACCCAGTCAGGATTCCAGGGCTGTCAACCTGTTGTACTCTGCAGGGCCTGTAAGCTGCAGACCATCTCAAGCTGCGGCATCCTGCCCTGGGGCTTGCAAAGGTGGGCAGCACAGTGGAGCCTAGCTTCTCACGGGGCTCCAGCCTCCCCTCAGCCCTTCCCCTGTCCCTGGGCCCTACTGTCCTTCCTCTCCCGCAGGGCAGCACCACCCCTCCATCGCCACCAGGTGGCGATAGGCTCCTGGTCTCAGTCCAGCTGCTACCCCTTCCTAGGTCCTTTCCCTTCACCCCCAAACGTTTCTGTCCATGCCTGCACTTTGCCCGTGAGTGGCATCCAGGCACGGCAACGTGGAAAGATTGCTGGAAGGGATCACTGGGGACCAGAGTTGTGGGGACCGACAGGGCTTAAGAATGACAAGCGAGGGCCTCCCCGGTGGCGCAGCGGTTGGACGCGCTGTGGAGCTGTTGGCCACAGGCGATGCTGGTTCGAAGCCCAGCTGGGGAGAATCCCACATGGTGCGGCAGACCTCTCCTGCCTCGCCCGCTGCTCCCCTCAGCAGTGTGTTTCCTTCAATCTGCCTGTTCTGCTCCCCACTCTGTCTCTGGTGAACCCTCTCGCCGCCCCGCGCCTCTGGCCTGCGCCCCAGCTTGTATACATATATAAATTAAAAAATTCTTAAAAAAAAAAAAAAAGAATGACAAGCGATCCCGGAAACCTCCCACCACAAGTTGCCAAACTGGGCACCCGCCATCCTGGCGAGCCCGGTAACCCTAGGGTCGAGATCCCGCGAGCTTTCAGTTCCCAGCTCAGTGCAGTTTGTGTTGGGTCTGTGCAGGCTTTGACACGAAAACACGCGGGACTTCCCACCCTAGCTCTCGTGGGGCTGGATCCCGCCAGGTGAGCCCTGTGGCCCTGAGAGGTGAGGTCCCTCGAGGTCTCAGCCGCCCGTTTGCTGTGATTTGTGGGCGGGACACGAGGCCTGTGGTCCGCGACCCGGGGAGACCTCCCACCCCCATCTCGCGCGAGCCCTGTGTGCCCCTGGGGCAAGCTCCCGGGAGGTCTTAGCCCCGCTCTCAGCGTCTGTGGTGGGTTCTGGGCTGCCCTCGACCCAAGCACACACAAGCATTCCCACCCGTGATTTTGCGGGGCCGGGAACCCACGCCTTGGCATGCCCGCGTGACCCTGGGAGGCTAGTCCTGTTGAAGGAGGAGATAGGACTCCATAAAAGCATCACAAGACTAGACTAGATGGTGACTCACCCAAGGAGGCTGGGTGGAAGGAATCAACATAACCATCAATCCAGTGATAACACTGGTCAACAAATTTTTACAAAAGTCGTGTTACTGAAATAAAATTAGTCATTTCCTATCAATTTGTATGTGCTCAACATGAATATGACAGTCAAATTCTAATTTTGGCTCTAGTGTTTCTGTAATCTGCAGTAAATTGATGTTTACATCACAAAATGCATGCCAATAGTAATAGGTCTACGGTTAATACCTGTAAAAAATCAAGTCATAGACTACTTCTTAGATTTCTTTGCTTGTCTCATGTACAGCTGTACATGGCATTACGCAACGCGATGCAATATGACCTCATTCTAGGCTGATTTAAGATGTTGTTGCAGTCCTACTTGATAAATGTACATGGTGAAACATATAAAATGAATTATATGAAATATCTTCAAAACGAGAGCTAATAAAAAATTTTCAGGGTGGGCCTCCCCGGTGGAGCTGTCGGCAGCGGCAAAGAGAGTTCGACACCCGGCCGGGGAGAATCCCACATGGTGCGGCAGACCTCTCCTGCCTCACCTGCTGCTCCCCTCAGCAGTGTATTTCTGATCTGCCTGTTCTGCTACCCGCCTTGTCTCTGGTGAACCCTCTCGCCACCCCACGCCTCTGGCCTGTACCCCAACTTGTATGTATAAAATAAATAAATAAATAAATCTTTAAAAAAATTTTTTTTCAGGGTTATATTCATGTTCAGCACACCAAGATACTACAGATTAGGGCCTTTTAAAGTCAGTAACGATCTCACTGTTGACCAGTGTTATCTCCACCCACAAAGTGGGAAGACTGCATACGTCGAGAGCCCTGAAAAATCACACAAAACACTTCTGGAGCTGACACATGAATTCAGCAGGGGGCAAACCCAAACACCAATCAGCACCATCTCTGCATACTAGCAAATGGCAATCCAAAGGAACTTACAGAAACAATCCCATCTACAGTAGCATCAAAATAGTAAAATACTTAGGAATAAGCTTGGCCAAGAAGGTACAAGGCTTGGACTCTGAAAACCCTAAGATATCGCTAAAGGAAACTAAATCCTGAGGAAGTGAAAGGCACCCGTGTTCGCGAGTGAGGACAAGTGTCGAGAAGCCACTCTCCAAAGTGACGGCAGACTCCACGCACAGACTCCACGCAATCCCATTCACACCCCCAATGACATTTTTTGAAGAAATAGAAAAACCTATCCTAAAATTCATATGGAATTACAGGTGCCTGAATGCATAAAATAATCTTGGGAAAGAAGATAACACATATTTCCTGGTTTCAAAACTTAAGACAAAGCCCCCGTCGTGGGGCCTCCCTAGTGGCGCAGTGGTTGGCAGCGGCTACGCAAGTTTGACACCCGGCAGGGGAGATTCCCACATGGTGCAGCAGACCTCTCCTGCCTCGCCCGCTGCTCCCCTCAGCAGTGTGTTTCCGTCGCTCTGCCTGTGCTGCTCCCCACTCTGTCTCTGGTGAACACTCTCGCCGCCCCACGCCTCTGGTCTGTACCCCAGCTTGTATGCATAAATAAATCAATCTTTTTTTTTTAAGATTTATTTTTTTTTATTTATACATACAAGCTGGGGTACAGGCCAGAGGCGTGGGGCGGCGAGAAGGTTCACCAGAGACAGAGTGGGGAGCAGAACAGGCATATCAGAAATACACTGCTGAGGGGAGCAGCGGGCGAGGCAGGAGAGGTCTGCCGCGCCATGTGGGATTCTCCCCGGCAGGGCGTCGAACTCGCGTCACCGCTGCCAACAGCTCCACAGCGCAGCGCTTAACCGCTGCGCCACCGGGGAGGCCCTAAATAAATAAATCTTTAAAAAAAAAGCCCCCGTCGTGGACACAGTGTGGTGGGCGTGTAGGACTGGCCGGTGGATTAGAGGACGGACGACAGTGTCTCAAGGACACTCTCACGTGCTCACCCCTCTTCAAAGGCAGGGAGGAGACCGAGGCGCAGCCTTCACCGGGCGGCGGCGCTGTTCCGAGGGCAGGAATGAGCCTTGGACACTTGCTCCCCAGTGAGCCAGAGGCGCGGGTGTGGCTGCCGCAGAGCAGTGAGCGCCAGCAAGGGGACTGACAGTGAGGCGACTGCAGGTTGCCTGGCCTGGAGGAAGGGGAGGGCCTTGTTTCACGGAGTGCTGGGCAACCGTCTGGATGATTCTTAAACTCCTGGAAACGGTGGTGGTCGTTGCACCACCGCTGGATTAATGTAAATGTCGTTAAAATGGGTTCTATTTTGCTATACACAGAAAACGGGGGTTCATCAGCACATCTGTCTCACAGTCACCTGGATTTGCCACTCTTTGAGCTCTTCCCGGGGGGCCTGGTTTCTCCTGACTCCGGAAGCCACGTCCTGGCGGCCGACCGCGGCCACCGTGCCGATTCCCCGCCATGGCTGAGCGGCTCAAGGCGCGCTCTCTCTCACCGTGGCGCTCACCTCTCCCAGGAACGAGGCAGAGCAGCTTCGCGGGCATGACACTGGCAGGAGCTTATTTTGCTTTCCAAAGGCAGACGTCTCTAAAAGAAAGAGGAGCGGGCAGGTTTTCTGAAGGACACGCTCCCGCAAAACAGGGGCGGGCGTCCCCCTTTGGGTGCGTGTGGAAACCGGGGGCCGGGGGCAGAGGCACAAGCGCGGCGTCGAGTGCTGGGGCCGCGGTGCCGCTGGGCAGCTGGCACCAGCCAGGGGTGCGGGTGCGGGCAGAGGGGGCGGGGGTGGGGTGGGATGCCGCGACCAGGTCGGGGTGCTGCGCGGTGGATGAAGGAGGATTTCTCCGCGGGGCCCTAGGGGCTGGAGGGAAGGAGACGAAGGGTAGTGGGTCTGCGTCCAGCTGCCGCGGCCCCGGGGAGGCAGCGGAGGGCGAGCGCTCCGGCGGGCGCCCAGCAGCTCCTGCAGCTCGGTCGCCGGCGCCCCTGTCGGGCGTGCAAGTGGGCAGCGCGGAGGCGCTGTCGCCGCGGGATCGCCCGGGAGTCCGTGCGCCGAGCTGCGGGGAGAGCAGCGGGCAGCCCAGGGCCCTGGCCAGCGGAGCGTGGGGGCGGTGTGGCGGCAAGGCTCGTCTAGGGGCGCGGAGGAAGGCACCGGCCCGCGGGGCCCAGTCGGGCGCAAGCAAAGCCCAGTGGCGCCTCGGGGAGGATGCTGGATCTGAGAAGTTTGGAGCTGGAGCTTTTCAAGTTTTCGGGAGTAAGAACGGGGAGCTGCGCGCGCGCGCTCGGGTCGGCACGGGGCTGGGGCTGGGGTGCGGGGGTGCTGCCCAGCCCCCTGCGCGGCGCAGGGTCCGGTTCCCGCTGTCTGCCTGGTTCAGCCGGACGCCGCCGAGGGCGACTTCCGCGCCGCCCGCACCCTTGGTCGCTCCCAGCGAGGACTTCGGTATTCGTGGAGCTGGTTTTAAGCTGCTGCTTCTGCCGCGAGACGGCGGCTCTTTCCCCAGTTGTGGACCTTTGGCTGCGCTGTTTCCCGGGTCTCATGGCCAGAACAGCGACAGAGGCAGCACGGTGAGGGCGGGGGTAGGGGTGGCAGGCTGGAGGGCCAGAGCCGGGAGAGGGAAAGAGGAGGGAAGGGCGGAAAGACAGAGGGAGCCCGGGTTAGGGGCGCATTCTTGGGGGCGTGGACGCGGGGCAGGGGCTATGAGGTGCTAGAAATGTCAAATGAGGCACCTGGGATTTTGAGAGAGCTGAGTCAGGCTGGGTGTCTGGGCCCTGGGGTGGGGGCGGCGCTCCAGCACTGCTGAGCCCCTCCCCCACACCAAGAAACGACCATTTGGGGATGTGATTGGGACAGGCAGACCAGGAGCCCCAGGGCCGGGCCGCCTCTCCCCTGCCTCCAGAGCCAGGGCCACCACTCTGGGCCCTGGGCCAAGCATCCTCCGTGGCTGATGCTGCCCCAGCGCACCACCCTGCTCTGCTCCTCACTGGAGGACTGGTCACTTTTCATGACTGCGTAGTATTCCGTGGCTTAGATGAGCTCTGTCATCTGTTGAAAAGCAGTTGGCGGTTTCCACTGTTACAGGCAAAGCTGCTACCAGTATTTCCCAGGGCAGGGTGCAGGGCTGGGCAGGCCGCGCCCCGCGGCGCTCCCGCAGTGAACTTCCCGAGACACTGCGGATGCACATGCCTGTGCCTCGCCCGGCAGTGAGCTGGCTCCAGACGCTTCCGCCTCTGCCCGAGCTTGGCCCAGGCGGCCCGTCTCCTTCAGGCCCCTCGAGACGCCACAGTGGCGTCCGACACGAAGGCCCTGGCTTTGTGTCCCGCACAGCTGGCGCTGTGCCTCCTGTGGGGTCGTCTGCGACCGAGGCGCCTCGGTCTGAGCGGGGCCTGCGGGCCACTGCGCTCGCACCCAGGGGTCTGGTCTTGGGCATGAGCCTCTCAGATGTGCGCCCTGGGATGTCCTCCCTAACTGGCCCCTCGTTGCCTCCCTGACAGCCTCTGGCGCTTCGAGAGCTTTTGGGATTCTGAGGAAATGCAGTTGATCCTTTTTTCTTTTATAGATTGTGCTTTCACTGTGATTTCCACAAACTCCGACTAACCCCATATTGTGGCCTTTTTCCGTTTTCTTCTGAAAACTTTGTGGCCTCAGGCCTTCCATCGGGAGGGGGCTCTTGGGGTCCATCTTTGCTCAAGGCACAAGCACTTAGATGAGGGAGACCAGCACCTTAAATGAGGTTGTTTCCGCACCTTGTGCTGAACAACCCCCCACACCCCCACCAGCCGCAGCGCCTTCACTGCCCCGTGCAGCGCGTGTTAAAACAGCTCCTTCTTTTCAGATCGTTCTGGCCATTCGATTGCTTCGTCCTCCATCCGGATCTCAGAACTAGTGGGTCCGCACCTGCAGGCTGGGAGTGTATCCAGGGCGCAGGCGCATCGGGAGGGCTCCATCCCTGCGGGGCCGCCCTTCCCTCCCGTGCCGGCCTCCCTCTGCGCCCTTGAGTCCTTCTGGCACTTGCCCGCTGGGGTCTCAGGCTCCACATCTGAGGAGCTGCCCCCCTTGGAGCCCAGCCCTGCCTTGTTCCAGCCCAGTCTGTTCCGGCGTTGGTGCTTCCTGATGGACGCCTTGGACTTGTGACATCGAGGGCCCTGGAGGGGCGTCCCCGCCTGGCTCCCCTTCAGCTGAGGTCAGCTCTGGGATTGGCCAGTGCCCCTCTTGGCTGAGGGAGTTTGCTGGTTGGGGCAGACAGTCTTTCCTCTCAGCCTGACAGGCGCTGAGCCCCTCTCCGGCCTTGCGGGCCCTGGGGGCTGGCCCCTCGGCCGCCTGCTTCTATAGGGACACGTGTCTTTCTGGGGCAGCTTGTAAGGTCTCCGTCCCCAGCTCGCACTGGCCTGAGGCCCAGGAGCCTCTTTCAGTTCACGCTGGGCCAGACGCACTCTGCTCAGAGGCGCGAGTCCTGGTCCGGCCCGGCCCGCCACCTCCCCGACACGCGCGCCCGCCCGGCTGCACTGCCTCTGCTGCCCACCCAGCCTGCCCACCCTGCGGCCTGTTTTCCATCGCTCGGTCGCGCCTGTGGGACTCCCTCTGCGTCTCGGTGAGCCCATCGAGGATTTTCTGTTACTGCTCTCAGCCCCAGCGTGCCTGTTGCGGCTCCTCCATCTGTTTCTGGTCTGAGCCGCCTGTGGCTTCAGGCGCAGCGGCCTCACAGTAGCCAGAAGGGCCAAGGCAGGGCCCATGCAGCCCCGTGTCCCTCACACGCCAAGCAGGCCTGGCCTGGCCTTGATATCCCGCGGGTGGCGCTGGAGACTCTGGTGTCCGCCCACAGTGCTGGACACGTCAGTGCCACACCCCAGGGCCTGCTCTCCTGGCCGGGCCTCCTCTGGACACGCTGACCAAACAAAGCAGCCTGTGGGCACTCTCGGGACACCCACGCGTCCCCAGGGCCAGGCCCTCTCCTGCAGACGCTCACCTGGCCGCTGGTGCTGCTGCCCAGGCCGGGTGCCTTTCCCTTACCCAGAACCTTCTCCTTCGGCACTGGGCCTTTGGGGCAGGAGGGCGCCAGGCAGAGGCAGGTCAGCGAGATCCCGGCGTCCAAGATGGACTGAAAACTTGCTGCACTTTTGTGCGTGGGCAACGAACAAGGCAAAAGTGGACTGGCGGAGGGCCCCTGCCCCGGCGGGGACCGAGTCTGAGCTGAGGGCCATGCGGGGCCACAGTTGTCCTCTGGGGCGGGTGGGGGGAGTTGGCCGCGAGCACCGGCCTCCGCCTCGGGGTAGCGGCCAAGCGGGACAAGACAGCGTCACAGAGGGCCGAGGCCGACAGCCAGACAAGGCGTGGGCGTCGAGCTGGCTGCGGCTCAGCCCGGGCAGTGCAGGCTGCGCTGAGTGCGGGGCCTGCGGCCTCCCCTGCCGCCTTCTGCTTTCCGCTGACCACATGGAGAACAGATCCAGGGATTTAAACAGTGAGAAGACAAACACCCGTGATCAGCCACCCGGGGCGGAGGGGGCCACCACCCTGCGCGAGCTGGTCAGCCTGAGGGGGTGCTGGGGCTAGTCCAGAATTCCGAGGAAACCAAACGCGCTGCCCGGCGGGCCGGGTCGAGGGCAGCCGGTCCAACAGCCGGGAGAGCAGAGCGCCCAGCGCTCTGCCCCTCACCCTCACCCTGGGCCCGGGACCACCCCGGGAGCACAAGTCTCAGGATGCAGGGAGGCGTCCTGGGGGCGCAGGGGGCGGGGCCGCGGGGCGGGGCGCAGCGAAGCCCAGCAGGTGGGCGGGCTTTCTGTGTGAACGACGCATCCATAAGGCTTTTTAAAAATAGTTTCCGCGGATTTTATTATTTCCACGTGCCTGTCTTAAGCGGCTCTGTTCATTCGAGAGACTTGGTTTTCTTTTCATCAATTAAAAGTAGGGCCGGAGCAGGGCCTACCAGGGGTCAGGGGGTCAGTCTTAGGCTGACATCGCCGGGTCCTGAGCTCGACCGGGCCAGGGCGCTGACCCACGTGCGCAGCAGACCACTCCTCTCTCCCCACTGCCCCCTCAGCAGTGTGGATCCGCCTGTTTTGCTCACCACCGTCTCTGGGGAACCCTCTTAACCCCCCACCGCTGGCCTGGATCCCAGTTCTTGCATGTGTAATAAAGCCCCCAGCAGGCCCTGCCGCCAGGGAGAGCCTCCTGCCGCCGCCGTCCAGGGTCCGTGGTGACAAGTGCTGCCCGCTCTAGAGCTGGCCAGGACGGCCCCTGCACAGAGGCCTGCCCCACCCAGAGTTCCAACACTGCCCACCTCGCTCCCTGCTCCCAGCCTCACCCACCACACGCACGCACACACCACAAACGTGGCACGCCGGCATGCCTCACCTCTGCACTTGTGTGGACACACGAGGACAGCCCCGTCCAGACAGGCCTGCACAGTCCCTGGCACATGCAGAGCGGGGCTCCTAGGACAAGCCGCGCGGTTCGGGGAAGGGCTGGGCAGGCTGCAGTGGGAGGAGCCAAGGGTGCGGGAGGGGGGGTGAGGCACACCACGCAGAGGGAATGGACAGGTGGTGGGGCGCTGGCCGGGGGATGCACTCCAGGTGGGCCGGACTGGGGCCTGCGCCCCAGAGCCTGAGCCTGGGCCTGGACAGCTCCTGTGGCGCCCACGATGCAAGGCCACTAGGCGGCCTGAGGGACCAGGTGTAGGCTGAGGGGCCACCGGGGCGCCCAACCTTCCTCCAGGACCTCTGGCCGGCCAGGGACCCTCCGCCCTGGTGCATCTTCAGGGTGGCACCCTCCTGGGTCTACGCATGAGATGGCCCCAGACAGCCGCCCCCCTCCTGCCACAGGCCACCCGGGGAACCGGTGCCAGGGCAGCCAGAGACCCCCCCGGGGGCTGGGTCTCCCCACTCCCCTTTCCAGACCCTCCACCAGCCCCTGCCCCTACCCCCGCCCTTTGGGAAACAGGGTTCTAGGGCTGAGGGCAGCCAACATGGAGGGCCCCTGTGGGTGGAGGGCAAAGGCCTCTGGCTGGGCACCTGCCTCCCAGAACCCCAGGAAGCACAAAGGCGTCCATACAAAACAAGTTTAATTGAAATACCTGTATAAAAAATAGGATCTCCAGACTCCCCTCAAACTGAGAGCACCCCCCTCCCCCACCCGGAAACAGCTGCTAAAATAAATTAAAGGCTCGAGACTGCCCCCACCCCCGCCTCCAGAGCCCGCAGGCCACTGTACAAGTCAATAATTTAAACCCACCCCGGGGCGGCCCCCAGCCCCTTAAATTAGCCACTGTACAAGCTCCCCACAGACACAGGCAGGAGGGGCCGCTGTGCCTCCAGCCCTAGGGCAGGCAAGGCTGTGGGGAGGGAGGAACCTCGAGAAATAAATTAAATAAATAGCCCGGTGGGCTCACCCCATAAATACCCGCGGGCGGGGCCGCCTTGCATTGCTTGTGCGTCCAGCCCGCGCCCCCGGACCGGCACCACCCCGAGGACGGGCGGCTGGGCCACAGGGCAGGGGCTTGGGGCGCCTCGGACCCGGGGGGAGAGGCCGGTCTGGGCTCCAGGCCACCCAGAGCCTCTGGGCACCACGCTCAGGACACCTGCGGCGGCCCCTCGGAAAGGCACTCAAAGCTGGGGGGCGCCGCCGGCCAGGGCACCTGGGCGAGGCCATGCTGGGCACCGTCGCGTGGGGCGTCGGGCAGCGCAGCCTCTCACAGGCTCTCGCTGCTGGAGGTGGTGCTGGCCGAGTCCTCGGGGTCCAGGGCGCAGAGCCGCAGGTCACAGCTCTCGGGGCTGCCCCCGTCGGCCCCCAGCATCCAGGGGTGCGCGGAGATCTGGTCCAGCGAGGGCCGCTCGGAGGGCCGCAAGGACAGACACCACTGAATCAGCTGCTGACACTCTGGGGGGAAGAGGAGGTCAGGCAGGGACAGCCTAAGCTGGGGCGCCCTGCCCGCCCCCCACAGCCCAGCCCACACACCTGGGGACACCCTCCTTCGGAAGAAAAGGCGGCCACGCAGGATCTCCTCGTCCTGCTCGAACGGGATGTCCCCGCACACCATGTCGAAGAGCAGCACCCCCAGGGACCACACGGTGGCTGAGCGCCCGTGGTAGCGGTGGTAGCGGATCCACTCCGGGGGGCTGTACACCCGCGTGCCTGGGGGACACAGCCGGTCAGCCGGTCCCCGAGGCGGCTGTGGGGCTGGCACTTAAGGGTCCCTCAGGGACATCAGTGTTGCTGCCGCCACCGCTGTGCTGCCAGTTCCGCCCGCCCTCGCCCTCGCCCTGGAAAAGCCCCGGGGGCGCGGTCTCTGCGGAGGCGCCCCGCCCCCAGCTGGCCAGGGGAGGGGCGGGTCACATGAGCGCGGCTCGGGTTTCACAACAAACAGGCTACAGCGGGGTGGGGGAGCTGACAGCGCAGCGCGCCCC
>PVIJ01015237.1:0-37256 GCA_004024925.1 Scalopus aquaticus
TAGTTCCTGAAGCTTTTCCTCATTCTTCTTCCTTTGTTTTTCTTTTTCCTTTTCTGTCTTGGTTCTTTCAGTATCTTTATCTTCCAGAGTGCTTATTCTTTCCTCCATGTGTTTTAATCTACTTTTATGGCTCTCTACTGATGTTTGTAAATCCTCCATTTCTTTCATTTTCTTCTTTATGGATTCATTCTCGTTTTTCTGTTCTTCATTTATATTCCTCAGTTCTTTGTTCTCATTTAATTCTATTATTTTTTTTATTATGGCAATTCTGAATTCTTTATCTGGTAGGCAGATGTAATCTTCTATGTCCATATTATTGGGTTCTGAAGAAGGGTTTTCTTTCTGTGGTGAATTGTTTTGAGGGTCATTTGTAATTTTTTTTCTTCCTGTTGTTGGTCTTCTGCTTTGCTCTGATGGTTGCATTCCTGTGCTGTTGGTGCCGGCAGGCATGGTCCCTGGTTCTACTTGCTGGAGGGCGGCAGCGGCTCGGCAGCACGACCAGAGGGTGGGGGTGTGGCTGTGTGCGCGCGCGCAGGGCTGGAGGGCGGGGCCGCAGGCGGGGCCACGGATGGTGCAGGCAGCTGGAGGGCAGGCGGGGGCCTTGCTGTTTGCCAGCTGGAGGGCGGCTGTGCACACGCTCGCGCTGGGCTGGAGGGCGGGGCCGCGGACGGTGCAGGCAGCTGGAGGGCAGGCGGGGGCCTGGCTGTTTGCCGGCTGGAGGGCGGCTGTGCGCAAGCTGCGCTGGGCTGGAGGGCGGGGCCTCGGACGGTGCAGGCAGCTGAATGTTATGTTTTTAAATGCTAACTGATCTGTTCAGTAAAAATTGGTATCTTGTTTGAATATACACTTCTTTGATTAATAGTGATGTCAGGCATCATTTTATGCATTTACTCAATTATTACCTCATTTCTGAATTACCTTTTTTCTGTTGTCTTATAGCAATTATATATTCTGTAATTTTTATAGTATTCAATTTATACTTTATGACTTTAGCTAAATCCTGAATTTATCCTGTAAAGCTAAGATCAAGTAGAAGAGACTATTAAATATGCTTTAACAAACATACATTGAATCACTTATGCCTTTTGCTTATGTAACCTCTCCAGTTCCCAAAGCATGTCCAATGAGTCAATTCCCCTTACGTTTTATTTGCAGGTTTATGTAAACGTGGCATAATTAGAACTAAAATGTTAAGTGTCTGCTTAAGTATTTGTGCCAGAACTAGTAATAGGAGCCAAGTCTTAATGTGCTCTCTCCACATGGATGTCTCCCTATCACTTAATATCATCCTTAAAAACTCAGTTTCCTCTGAATTCCTCACCCTCTTCAGAGGGACCACCTTTTTCCTACTCCCTTGAACATAAATTATTTTATGTTCATCAAGTTTATTATTCCTTTTCATCAAGTTTGGTAGTGTTCCTTCAGTATCTTTCCATATTTCTCTTCATCAGCCTCATTCATATCTTTCTCCCTCATATATAATCTGTGATAATAACCTACCCCTTAACCCCAGGTTCTTCCCATCAGTCTTGGGTATCACAGTGAAAATGATTGCCCCAAATACTGATTTAGTCATGTATTCCCTCAGTTCAAAAATTTCTAAACTCCTGTTAGTTCAGCCTACTCACCCAAATTTATTTCCCACTACTGCCCCAAATAACAGTCTGTTCTAGCAAGGTTCCATTCCTTAGTGTCCCTTGAGTATGTCACAGTTACTCCCAACTCCACACCTTTGTTTACAAATCCTACCCCAACACAAAGAAATTATCAATTCTTACTAACACTTTGTAGATTACATCACTTCATTTTCTGTTAGAAGTCTCTCCAAGTCACTGAATTTTTTTTTCACATTTGTAGTAGTATCTCTATATTTCAGTAAGAAATAGAGCAATTTATAGTTGCTTAGAGTCTTCAAAAATAACTCTTAATTCTCCTGAAAAGTGTTCTGTTTGTCTTTAAAATGGTTGGGAATCAAATAAATTAATCATTTTGGATTGCCTTTTTTCTTTTGTGTTTTAGGTTTGGCTCTTTAACCATGGATGTTAGCCTTCGAAATGTTGACTGTCTTTAGCTTTCTCAGAAGTTTGAGAGAAGTTTCAGTTTGCACAAGAAAATAATGCTGAGGCATTATGAATGCCTCTAAAGGTGATCTCTTATTTCTAACTTCAGTATTTGATGTGTTTGTGTAAATATGTACAATATTGTAAATACATAAAAAATATATAAATTTTTGGCTGCTGTTAAGATGTAATTTTACCTTTTAACATTTATAATTATATGAGGACATTTGCCCTCAGTGAGCACTAGAAGAAAGCCATGACTGATGTGTTGAGGCACTGATCCTCTACTCCTCTGAGTAAGGCTAACTAAGTCATAGCTCTGATTGTCCACTGGAAACCTTTTTAAGTGGAACCAAAACTGGCATCCTTACAGATCAGAAAAGACTGATAGTTGACATGTTTGTAAATGGTAGAGAGAAGTGACTTCCGTGAGTGAGGAGCAGAACCAAACGCTGTCTTAATAGGATCACAATTTTTTTGAGAAAGATAAAGTGGCATTATTTCATTTTACAAGGTGCCCAGATCCCAGTTATTCTTGTATCTGTTTAATTTCAGATCAATTATTGAGCAAAATTTTTGAAGTGATTTAATTATTAACAATTCATTTTTATTTTTACCACAAATGTGTAATTGTCATGAAAAATATTAGGATAATTTCAACTGTTTTAAGCTGTATATTCTTTAATTCTGCTTACCACTTCATGAAAAAATTGTCAATAAATTTCTCAATTCTAATGTAAAGAGTTTGTATTTTTGTGCATATAATAGTTTGAGAAACAAAAGTTATGTTTTGCAAGAAATAATGGGGTAGTGATGGTAAACATTTTTCAGAATATTGGATGGAGGTACATCCTTCTAAACCAACTGATTCCAAGTTAGTAGATCTTCTATCATTAACTTACTTTCATGCTATACAAATCCAAAGGTAACATGCTCTTTGGAAAATCTACCCAGAGTTCTAGAATAAAGGATTATGCCCAGCAAGCAATTATTTCATCCATTCAGAATTTAATTTTGTTTTCTGTATTACCAGATTATTGAAGTGTGATTAAGCATAGTCTGTGTATCATAAAGCTAACATATCTAAGTTGCCTACCATGAGCACTAGGAAACTAAAAATTGATCAGCATTTTATTTGAAATCTCCAATTGCTACATTATTGTAGTGAGGGAATTTTATGTGTCACTGTGGTCTTTATAGAAATCATTGCATGGGTGAATAAGTATTAAATTCAATTATCCCTGGTCAAATACCCGTTTGTATGGGGTGAGGAAGTATTTAATCCTTACTGATATTAATTCTCCATCTACTATCTAACTTGTATGTCTCTTAATTATATAGGTTAAGTGTTTATAACACTGTACTTTTAAGAAAAATTTTACTTAAATTATGTGTTAAGTGAGTATTTTTGAAGATTTAGTTTTTATTTTAGCACCTCTAGGAGAGAACACCAATCAACAGACCCTTACTGTGGGGATTGTATTTTTGTGAGTAATATTGATAAGGGTAAATCTATTCCACATTAGTATTGGTTAAGACTTACTGTTTTATTCCACATTATAGCTACATGAAAACCAAGCATTCTTGCTTTCAATGTTTGCCCCTCAAAAATGCTTAATATTCAAAACAATAAATATATGGTGAAACCTGGCTACTAACCTAATTTTTGGAGTGACTACTTAAGTGAAACTTGCTTTAAAATAAGTTCATGACCAACCTAGACACTTCTTAAAAATATCATGATGTGTCTCCAAAAGATTTGAACACACACACACGCGCACGCACACACACACATACACGTAGAAGAGTTAATGACTTTAAGACTTAACATAAAAGAGAGGTTATAGTTATAACAGCAAAAGAGATAATCAAAAATGAGTTAAGTGAACACATACTGTGTGGGAAAAGGGGCTGTCTTTCAAGTATATAAAAAAGGAATCAGAGGTTAGGGAAGAAATGTGATACATAATTGCATAACCTCTTCTAAAGTTCCAGCTTCAGTTATTTTGAAAATTATCAAGTACTGTATTAGTAGCTTATAGACCACATTACACTGTGGGAAGCAGAATGTCTTCTCTTAAAGAGATTCTTTTTTCAAAATATTTCTTTAAAATAGATCTTCATTTGCAAATTAAAAATTATAATAATCCTGGATTTTTTCCCCTGTTAAACAATGAAGTTCACGTTTTGTGGTGTTCTTTGCTAAAGATAAGAGGTTTTATGTTTTACATTAAGGAGGGACTCTCGGTTAAGAATAAGCAGTCTCAACTGAAATGTCAAAAATGTATTTTCCCTTCTAAATCACAGCCACAATCAGAGCTAGTCTTATTTCTGATTTCAGAAGTGCATTTTATATATTGTGCTTTTGTCTTTTAGTGCTGCAAAAAATTTCCAGTTACTCAAAATTCTAAAATTGAGAAGTGCAAACACTGTTGAGAGGAAAACATAAAGAAGTCTTAACATTATTGTTAGTTGAATTCAGCAACCCACATCACTTTCAAGAAGACAAAAATATCTGGAAAAGTCTTAATTTGTTTTAGTTTGACTTTCTCCCTGCATGTCACTTATAAGACTCAAAGTTCAGATTCTTAAAGAATACTAAAAATGGAATAGAACACAAGACATCTCACCTGAAAATAAAAACTGGTAATGTAATAATACCCTTGGGGATTTTCTAAGAGTGTAAGATCAACTCTGGAAATTTAGTGTGTCATATAAAAGCACAGCCCAAATATTTTATCAGGCTGAAATTGCCTGTCTTAGGGAGTAAGCAAGCTCTGGATAAGTATTTCTTTTGGTATAAACAATGCATGAGGCCCACTTATTAGACATAGTTTCAAGGGTGATGATGAAAACCATAGTCCCAGTCCTGCTGTAGTAACTTACAATGATGTTAAAGACAGGCTTAAGGAAAAAGGGTTAAAAACCAAAACAGGACTCTGGAGGAAATCCTGTCTTTTACACATTTCTTATAAGAATCAAATACTTTAGGATAAATTCCTGCCAAGGTTTAAAATGGATATATTTTCAGTGAAAAATTTGCAAATCAAATGAGATCAAGCCCATTCAGATGTGGTTTATTAATGACCACCAAGTCCCAGGAATTGCCATTGACATTTCTCTTGGATGCTGAGCTAGTGGATACTGATTATTTCCCTACACTATGAAAGTAATTGTATTTTTATGAAGGTGAGGTCTTTGTTTAAAAATTATCCAGTGTTGTGTTAGGTTAGAGTTCCTGATGTTTAAAAACTATTTGTTTAGCAAAAACATCTATTAATACAGTTTCTGGTTATGATGGCTAAGGTTTAAAGGACAAACCAGAGGAATGAAAGGGGGAGGAGATTTAGGGCTAACACTTTGCCCCCAGAACTAATGACTGAAAGAGTTCACAGCTAAAGTGTCAGGTGTGGATGTTACTATGTTTTTCATACCCATGCCCTGTAGGGCTGTTGTTCTGGAACACTTGTAGTTCTAGCTATGGCCATAAGACTTTAATAAGATATTCAGAAGATTAGCCCAGCTTTTTCACTGGCTCCCTAAATCATTGAACTGCTCCAAGAATTGGAAATGCAAGTTGCTCTGGAACAAACATGGAGGTAAGTTATCTCAGGCTAATGCTTCATTTCAAATATATTTTCTTCTCTTACTAAAATGGAGCCTTCCTCAAGCAGGGAGTGTGTGGGGAAATTAAGTGATTAAAGCTTTTAGAAGCATTATTATGTAACATGGTTATCTGAGGGGAAGTCCTGCCTGACTAGAATGTAAGACAGGAAGAGAAGAGACGGTTAAAGGGAGTCAGTGACTCGCCAAGTGTGATGTCTGAAACATCCTCTGCAGACCCCAGTTTCCATTCTCTGCATTTGAGAAGCGTGTTGGACATACACCTAGACTAAGGTAGGCAAATTCTCTTCATAATGTTTAATCTTGCAGCTGAATTAAAATGGTTTGTTGACACCATGTAACTGCTTCTTACATATTTAACATTTACCCTTTGTCTGAAAGATTATCAAACATTGTCTAATGATATAATAGATGATCTAATAGCAGATCCATCTTTAAAACAGAAATAACTATAATCTGTAATCACCAAGGAGGGTTTCTGGTTAAGAAATTTATAAAATGTAAATCCTAGTACATTTCAATCATTTTTTTCTTCAATTTTTTTCTTTTCACTATGACAATATGGGCGATCTAACTTAATGTTTTAAAAGTCCTTCTCTTTATACATATCATCCCTCAAATATGAGGTAAAGTAATAGTAGAGATGTTAGAATCCCAAGGGAACCTGGAAGTCCTCTCTAATCACTTCATTTTTAAGTAAACTGTCTCTGAAAGAACATTTTTTAGTAAACTGTCTCTGAAAGGTTAAATATCATAACCTTATGAAACTATTACAAGGGAAGAAGCAGAATTTATCCTAGATCTTCTAATTATTGGTCCAGTGATAAGTAAGGTGTGTAAACAGAGAATGTAAACATAAAAACCCTCACTGAATATCTTTCAGATAATCATTAGTGGATAATTATACCTAGAAAGTTCGGTGATCCTTTTTTCAAAGCAAAGCTTGCTGGTGTTCTCACTCCTTTAGAGAATGATAAATAGCCCTTTTCCAAAGCATCTTTTTACTTACAATCTGAGGAAATAGTCTTTTAAGATATTACCCCATTATAATGAAATTGTTTAGATATATGAATTATAATTACGGAATTATACCCCCTCAAGAACTATCTTCCATCTCCTATGTTACACAGTGTTTATATAGTTGACAGTTAATAACTGTCTTCCTGAAATGATTTATGAAGACAGCCATATGGGATTTGAGTTGCATGATTTAAAAGAATGAGTTGATTCTTAGAAATCTGTCTCTTAGAATCTGGGGATCCTTGCTCCAGTCTTAGCAAAGTGATGGATTGTGGCCACCTACAAGAGATAACATCAGGCCACCTCTAGCAGATTTTAAAACTGTCATTCATCAATACCTACATTGATTTGGAGAATAATAAGTAGTCCTTTACAGGTTGCTGCAGAATCATGCCAACAGTTTCCTAAGTACCTGGATCCCACTCAGCCCCACTAGAAAGTGGTCTCGTGGCAAGACCAGTGATTGGCATTTCAACACTAATTAAGTGAAGGCTCACAAATTGCTTTATCACCACATAACTTAAAACATCTTCAACTTACTTTCCTTCATTTCTTCTTTATTTCCCTATCTCCACCTTAGAAGGTAATGGGCTATACCAAAGCATGAATTAGGAAGAAATAAAGAAAGGAAGTCAACAAATCTGAATTCAATTTTAAGCACTTAGGGCCTCCCTGGTGGTGCAGCGGTTGAGTGCTGCGCTGTGGAGCGGTCAGCCCAGCCGGGGAGAATCCCACATGGTGCGGCAGACCTCTGCTGCCTCGCCCGCTGCTCCCCTCAGCAGTGTATTTCTGATCTGCCTGTTCTGCTCCCCGCTCTGTCTCTGGTGAACCCTCTTGCCTCCCCATGCCTCTGGCCTATACACCAGCTTGTATAAATAAATCTTTAAAAAAAAATTTTTTTAAGCACTTAATCTAATCTTTAGTCACCTTTGAGACTGACCACTGGTCTTAAAGGAAAACGATGGAGAGAGATATATGAGAAAGTCCACAGTTGATGACCTGGAGCCATTTCTAATCAAGTTGAGGAACCTCAACTTTACATGAAAAATCCAGAACTGGAAAGCATTATTGTGGGTCGTGGGGGAGCATAGGACTTCAACGTCAGATGTAGCTTCTGCTACTGAGAGCTGGCATGACTAAGCAAATCACTTAATCTTCCTGACTTGAGCTTTCTCAACTGAAAAATAAGATTGAACTTGATCTTAAAGATTCCTTCCAGCTTCGTAAATGACATGAAGCCAAACTACAGTTGTAGGAACAAAGCAGCAGTATAACTGCTGAAGAGAGGAGAAAAGAGGAAAATGTCTTGAAGTCAAATAGCATGTCACCATTTTACATATCTGCAAAAACAAAACTGGCATTGTTGTCATCTCACCCTTATGTTAATACTGTTTAAGAAGTTTATATACCAGATGCATAAATGATTTTTAAAAAATGCCTTCTAAACTCTCCATATATAGGGATGAATCCTAAATTTTAAACTTCTACATACCAAAATTTTTATGTGTAACTTGCTCTAGGGCATTTTGGAGCTCCCAGTAACCATCCTGGTCATTTCATTTCTATGGCTAGGCCATCACTTCACAGTCCAGCTTTCCCTTTCATTTTCCCAGCCATTAATAATCTCCCATAGAACACTGCTTTCAGGGTAGTTCTTGAGAAAAAACACTTATCCTGTTAATTTTTATGTATTTTTAACTCCTTTTCATCATGGCTCCTGAGACAACCACACTCTCACAATGGTCAGAAAGCAGAACTAGAAGACCTAGCTGTTTTTAGGTGGGTCACTGGGGAGGGCAGTAAGAGGGGGTAAAATTCTTTTACACTAAGGATATCTGGTTCTCTCTATTGTCCCTTTTTTGCCCCAGGTTTTCGCATTTAGTTCAATGAGATTTTTGAAGACTGAGTTAAAGTCTACTGCTTCCTTTAAGAAAGCAGACGTGGGTCTCCCTGGTGGCACAACAGTTAAACGCTGCACTGTGGAGCTGTCGGCAGCAGGGACGAGAGTTCAACGCCCAGCTGGGGAGATTCCCACATGGCGCGGCAGACCTCTCCTTCCTCACCCCGCTGCTCCCCTCAGCAGTGTGTTTCCTTCGATCTGCCTGTTCTGCTCCCCACTCTGTCTCTGGTGAACCCTCTCACTGCCCCATGCCTCTGGCCTGTACCCCAGCTTGTATGCATAAATAAATCTTTAAAAAAATAAAAAGGAAAACAGATGTGAGACATCTGGAATACACAAAGCCACCCTGTCCTCTAAGGAGCAAGACAAAGGGCACAGCTGCTCACCAAGCAGCATCTCATTTGTTCTGAATATTGCACGGCTCTTGCAAGGATACTTAGGTAAAGGAGGAGCTCTGAGAAGGATGACTGCCCTTTGGTGGTGCAAAAATAACCTCCTAGTATAATTATTTGTCCATAAGTGAGGCAACAAGCAGGTTGATGGAAAAGATAACTTCTCCAAATTTTTAAGGCCTACACTGTGATTAGTGGCCTATAAAAGCAAATTTTTCTCTAAGTGAGAAAGAGTAAGCTTAACATGAATATGAAACTATCACTGTCAAAAGTTAATTTTCTTCTGTAGAGAAGTGGTTTAGAAATGATTCCATATATATATAAAAAAGAGTTTACAGATAGCTTAAAATCAGGCCATTAGCAATATTCTCAAGACATAAATTAATACTTATTAATGTCTGAAGTATGGAAGCAAAGGATGGGCGTCTCCTACATTCAATTAATTTTTCTCTTTAGACAGAGAAGACAGTCTCCTTTTGTTCTAAGGCAGCTCTCAAATGAACAAAGTGACAACTCCAAATGGTCCTCAGTAAAATTATGTCAGGAAGTAATGCAAGTATTGGAAGGCACCCATGACAAATTAGTTGATGATCTAAAGTAAAGATATTTCTTCTAAGTGTCTCAGCCTTCAACCATAAAGAAGCCGCCCCAACTATTTTTTTTAAAGATTTATTTATTTATTATTTATACATACAAGCTGGGGTACAGGCCAGAGGCTTGGGGCGGCGAGAGGGCTCACCAGAGACAGAGTGGGGAGCAGAACAGGCAGATCAGAAATACACTGCTGAGGGTAGCAGCGGGCGAGGCAGGAGAGGTCTGCCGCGCCATGTGGGATTCTCCCTGGCCGGGCGTCGAACTCGTGTCACCGCTGCCGACAGCTCCACAGCGCAGCGCTTAACTGCTGCGCCACCAGGGAGGCCCCGCCCCAACTATTAACCCAAGAATCAGCAGCTCTTGGCAGGTGGAATGTAGAAAGAGAAGTTCTCTCCCGAAGCAAATTTTTCATATGCAGACAAGGCTAAGGAATGTTCTTAGAGTCATACAACATATGAGTTAGATAAAAGACAAGAAAGGGCATCAAAAGTGCCCAAATCTGACTAAATTCCCCAAATCTCAGCAGACCGTAAACATAACACTGAAGAGCCTGGATTATCAGTCCAAATTCAGTGCAAATCCTATCCAGTCAAAACAAGAAGCCTTGACTAGGTGAGACTCCAGGGGCTCAGATATGTGCATTATTACTGAGGCAAGGGCCCAATCTGAGCAGCAGGGTCTCCCCCAAATCTCAAGAACCTCCAAATTTTCTTAGTACAATCAGACTTAGCCTCCTGAAGACGAATCTGTAGATCATATAAGGGAGACCTCATACCGGAGAAATTGTAGGAAGTCCCACCAAAGAACTGATGAAGTTAGTACAGGTTTGGGGACGTGTGGGATGCAGGTAAAAGCAAAGGGAGCAGTGTTTTGATAGGTGCAAAGCAGGGCTGTGTGTAAAGGAATCAACATCAAATCAACTACAAAGGAGACCCAGGCTCCTGTTTCCTTGGAAACCACCAAGCTAAGATGAATGTAGAATATCATGTTCAAATATCCTTATATGAAGTTGTGCCCCTAGATTAGAAATCAAAGCTGCCTTTTTATGTCAAAGTGATTTCGTTCCTTTAGGCAAACAGTTTGATGTTACATTCTTACTGATAAATTTCAAACCTAGTGCCTGGTTTTGGGGATTTCTCATGGGTCATTAAGACACTTGACAGCTGCAGAACAAGAAAACATTATCTGTTTTCCTCCCAAAAGAATGAAAAGTAGTATAATGCTAAGTGAAATAAGGCAGAAGGAGAAAGGTAAATACCAGATGGTATCACTAATATGTGGCATATAAGATAACTAAATTAATAGATAAAAACCAGCTGAAAAACTAACCCTTAATAGCTGACTACCGGACTGAAGCCCCAAGGGCAGATGGCGGGGAGGAAAGGAAAGAACAAAGAGGGAAGGAAGCGCAATGGTCTATGGTGGTGGAATATGAGTTGATGGTGGGTGCACTTTGGTGGTAATATCTGATAGGTGCACTATGGTTCCCTATAGTTGAGGTATCAACTAAAAATAAATTAAAATAAAAAGAATGAAAAGTGGGAGTTTTTCTCAGTCCAACCAAACTTGTACTATTCATTAGTAATTGCTGGCTTTTTTTTTCCCCAAAGACATTTATTTATGCATACAAGCTGGGGTGCAGGCCAGAGGTGTGGGGTGGTAACAGGGTTCACCAGAGACAGAGTGGGGAGCAGAACAGGCAGATTGACTGAAGTACACCCCTGAGGGGAGCAACAGGCCAGACAGTAGAGGTCTGCTGCGCCATGTGGGTCATCTCCCTGGATGGGGATCGAATTCATACTGCAGTGGCTGCGGATAGCTTCATAGCGCTGAGGCGCTGAGACTTAATCCGTTGAGCCACTAGGGAGGTCCCAGTAATTAGTGTTTTTTAAAATGTGCTTAGTTTTCTTTGCACCTATCTCTAATTCTTCCTGTAGTTTTCCACAGCCCCTCAACACAATTTTACATACAATGAAACATTTTAGAAAGTCTATCACCTCCAAGCCCTCTGCACCCTCCTCCAGCTGCACTCCTGTGTGGACACAACCTCTCTCTGCTTTGCTCCTTGTCACCTAGTTCCTTTCCCAAGACCAAGCAAGTCCTGGGCAATTATCCAGAACGTTGACAAACTCTAGAGAGACCAGATTATTTCTTTTCTGTTTTGGAAACTATTAATTATATAATTAATTAAGGGGGGAAAACGGAAATAAAAGACTGAAAAAAACATTAAAACACAATTCATAGTAACCTCTTCTGAATCATGGCATCTGGACTGGGCTGAGTTCCTCTTTGCTTTTATACTCGCTGTGAAGAAAGAGTTGGCTAAACAAATTATTTGAGAAGAACAATGTGAGACGCTTAAGCTGCTTAAGAGAGCAAACGTCTAGGTACTTCATTACATTATCTCTAACTAGGGCCATTGCTAATTATAAAAATGATGCTCATCATTTTCATTAAAGGGGACTGAAGTCTTACCTACTTCTTAAAGATGGCCATCAGAAAATTAGGTCTAGTAATTATATATATATAAAAGCAAGAACTAAATTCATTATACAATCTGAAATAACTTTGATTTTTAAATGTCATTTTTAAATGACTTTAATATAGACTGATGTTTTCCTAATCTACCTAACTCTATCAGTAAAGATTTTGACCATCTAAATTATCTTCACTGTTCATTCCAAGAGTGAAATTATGGTTAAGTGTTAAGAAAGTTGATACAAATCACATATTTCAATCAGAAGTTTCACCTAAGTACTCAATAGCTGTTTTCTAGTCATGGTTATACGTTCAGGAAAGCTGCTAATTTTGATGCTTTATTTTTTTTTTAAAGATTTATTTATTTATACATACACGCTGGGGTATAAGCCAGAGTCATGGGGCGGCGAGAGGGTTCACCAGATACAGGGTGGGGAGCAGAACAGGCAGATCAGAAATACACTGCTGAGGGGAGCAGCGGGCGAGGCAGAAGAGGTCTTGCCGCACCATGTGGGATTCTCCCTGGCCGGGCTTCGAACTCGCATCGCGCGCAGCCGACAGCTCCACAGCGCAGTGCTCAACCGCTGCGCCACCAGGGAGGCCCTAATTTTGATGCTTTAAAGAAAAAAAAAGTGTTTTGAAGGTTCTAGATACATGTGTTAAATATAAATGCGGTATTTCACTTCTCTCAATTTCTGTTACTCTTCCTGCTAGCTAAAATGTATTGAGGTCATTACTGAAATGAGGACACTGAGGAAAAAAAGAAAAACCGAAATGGCTGACTGAAGCTGGGGGTGTTGGAATAGCCTCTGAAGAGTCTGCATGAAAATCTTAGAATAAATAGTCTCTAAATATCTATGAGCCCAGCAACAAAAGCAAAAATAGACAAGTGTGAGGACATAAACTGAAAAACTGAACATCAAGGAAAATGAGAGTGACAAGGCAATCTATGGAATATAGGAAAATATTTGCAAACCATATATCTGATAAAGGGTTAATTTCCAACAAATATAAGGCACTTCTACAACTAAGTAGCGAAAAAAAAAGAAAGAAAAGAAACCCTAGTACCCAAACATAAAACAAGAAATGGACTTGGACAGACATTTCTCCAAAGAAGACATGCAAATGGCCAACAGGTACAAGAAAAGGTACTTGACATCACTGATCATCAGGGAAATATAAATCAAAACTATAATGAGACACTACCTGACACCTGTTAGGGTGGCTAATATAAAAAAGGCAAAAGTCAACAAGTGATGGTAAGGTTGTAGAGAAATGGAAAGCCTTGTGCTGTGTCGAAAAAGCAAAATGGTGCAGTCACTGTGAAAAACACCATGAAAGCTTCTCAAAGACTAAAAATAGAATTACCATATGGTCCAGCAATACCACATCTGGGTATTTACCCAAAAGAACTGAAATCTGGATCTCGAAGGATTATCTGCACTCCCATACTCACTGCAGCGTTATTCACAATAACCAAGATGTGGAAGCAACCCACATGCCCACCGACCAAAGAATAGAGTTTTTAAAAATGTGATCTGTGGCCTCCATGGTGGCTTAGGGGTTAAGTCTCAGCCTTATCACTTGACACCCTGAGTTTGATCCCCATCCCCAGCCAGGGAGCTGACCCACATGGCACAGCAGACCTCTCCTGTCTCATCCACCGCCCCCCTCAGCAGTGCATTTCAGTCAGTCTGCCTTCTCTGCTCCCCACTGTCTCTGGTGAATCCTCTCATCATCCCCCACCTCTGGCCTTCACCCCAACTCTTGTATGCAAAATAAATAAATAAATAAATCTTTTTTAAAATATAAAAAATGTGATCTATACATATAATGGAATATTATTCAAACTTTAAAAAGAAGGAAATCCTGCAATATGCAATGATATGAAGGAACCTTGAAGATACTATGCAAAGTGAAATAAGCCAGTCACAGAAGAACTAATGCTGCCTGATTCCACTTATATTATGTAGCAAAAATAGCCACGCTCTTAGAAACAACACCAGGTACCACATCTACTTCTCTCCGTTGAAAACGGTTTGCAAGCTTATCTATAGAAGGGGTACTTGGACCAGCACAGGAGTTCCCTGGTTATGGCGCGAGAGGGTACAGAGAGTTATGCTCCCCACTTCATCCAAGAACTCGGCCCATTGTGTTCTCCTCCTGCACAGACAAAGCTTCTGCTGCTCGGAGGAGCCCCATCTCCCTTCCCTATGACAGGCCAGGTGTGCTACTCACAGGGACAAGGAGGGCATAAGGGTTAGAACAAGTCCTCAGCTCCCACTGAAAAGTGTTCTCTCATGAAGAAATCTGCCCCCATTTCTTGGGCAGTGAGAAAGAAACCCAACATCCCTCCGATGAGGCTGAGACTGGTACCCCATCAGATTACAGCACTTCTGTTCTCTCCCCACCTCCCTGCTTATTCCCATCTCCCCTGAGTATGTCCCCGGTTTTGGGGAGGTGAACCATATGACGGAGATTCTGAAAGGAGGTAAACCCACCTAGGTCAAAATTAAAGTCAGAGAAGTCTTCTAAGTGTAAAAGTCCCAACCTGATGATCTGAAACTGAAAAAAAAAAAAGGCACATGGGCCATATGTCATATGTACAAAGCAAAAAAAGGAATAGTGTCCAGGGATGCAGATTCGGGCATTGTTTTCCTGCCTTCTGTGTCTCTCTGCATCTGTTTCATCATGGTCATCACGACTATTAGCAGGTGACAAACATGTATCTCTAGTCTAACCGGCAACCCTGCAAGAATTATTCTTCCCCACCCCACCTAATGTTGACTGAAGGCTTGAAGAGGAGTAATCGCTTGCCCAGCTTGTGCAGCCGACAAGAAGGATGAGTTTTAGTTTCAGCTGGGCCTGAGTCTGAGGCCTCCACCGTCTTCAGAACCCCCTGGTATCTCCCCCTGGTGTCTCCCCCCAAACAGTGGGAACACAGCCCTTCTGCTTGCCTGGTTGATTCAACTCCAGAGGAGAGGGGGAGTCTGGGAAATTCCCCAGAGCTCAACTTCTGAAGCTTCAAAATTTTAATTTCACACTTAAAAGTTCTTTAGAAACAGCCAACTTTTTTGGAACACCAGGAGGCATTAAAAGCAAATGGCTTTGGAAAGGAATTGTTTCTTATGACATGGTTTTCAGACAGATCAGGGGAGTTCAGTCAAAGTAGAACACCTTTGAAAATACCAAAAAGTCTGTATTACTGGATGGATCTTCTCCAAACTCAAACCATTCTTTCTTTCTTTTGAGGACATATAAAATTAAAATAGAAATGGCAGCAGAACTTCTGTTCTCCAGATGTCAAGTCTATTGTTTGCATCTCAGCTCCTGAGAGGGACAGAGGAAGAAATAGGTGACATCCATCTTTAGCCGCCTTTCACCACCCAGGCACCAGGGTGGCTAGGCCCTGGATAAGAGTGTGCCAAGCTATTGATGAAATACGTGGTTAAAATGTTCTAATCCTTTGTCCTACCCTCCTTCCTCGTCCTCCTGCTTAGCACACACACAGAGGGGCACAAACACTTATGCACATATGCACACAACCCCTAACTGAGTTGCTTAACAAAAGTAATTTTAGCATTTACCAGGGGTGCCAAACAATGAAATTAAGGAACTGGACGTCTCCCCCACGCCCACGCCCAAAATGACCCTCTGGGTTATGATTTCCAGGGCCATCCACCTACTTGGTTTGACCTAAAAAGGTTGGGGATACAGAAGTTTCCCTGTCCCAGAAGGGGTTTAAGACATAACAAAATGTGTATAGAACTAATCCTGCTAATCTGGCTCCCTGGGAAAGAAAGGTGGGGAAAGACAGCCTCATTTCTACTCCCTGCCCATTTCTCTGAGCTGCTGAGTATCTCTGGGAAACAGAAATACAGTGTTGCTGCTAGACCAGTTACAGTCCCCCAAATCCAGGGTGTCAGCCTGAGGTTGGCAGGATACTGATTCATCCCATGGCAAAGGAAGGTGGTCCTATCTTTTAAACTGCTGTACTGTTCTTTCTCTCTCTCTCTCTCTCTCTCTCTCTCTCTCTGCCTCTCAAGTTCATTTCCGGTTCAGTCGCTTCAAAGAATGGGCTTCTTTGTACAGGCCTTGCCTTTTATCTAAAGATGTTTCCTGAAATTCCAAAACCTCTCCCTCCTTGCCACCCCCGACCCCAGACTTCCCCAGGCGCTCTCAGCTCTCACGTGTGCATATGATCCAGAGTCCCTTGTCGACTGTGACAAAAGATGGTGAACTCTGGATTGACTGAAGGAAGGAAAAATCCACCTGCAACAAGGACAAATGCTTTTAACAAAGTAAGTGGTCTTCACTCCCGTTCCCGAACTGATCCGGCACCAGGGAAGTCAGTGGTGGGGAAGTAGGCCCCGAGTCCCTCCCAGACAACTTCATCCCTTGCTTGCAGTTTTTGCTCTCAACCGCCCTTCTTTGCTTCCAGTTCCCAGCTCCCCCGCAGCGGGGTTTCTAAAGTGTGCAGGACATGTCTCTCTCAAGGCACATTTTTGTGATTCTATTGCTTTCAGCTTTGGTTCCCAGCTGTTGTTCTGCTTCCACACCATTCTCATGCACACCACGCCCCTAGAAGAACACCACTCAGCAAACTGGATGATGTCAAGGTGCAAATGGCTGCCCATGCTCCCAGGGAGAATCACTGACATTGAGCCAGCAAACTCTTTTGGGTGGCATTTAAGCCTCACCACCGCTGGCCCACACGGTGTCGCTCATCTCCATACACTTCCTGCATCGCATCCTCCGTGAGAGCTGCGTCAGCATCTACAGCACCCAGAAATGCAGGCTCATGCTTCTCCAGGAATCAGGCAGGTCTTGCTGTGGGGAGAGGATGTCGTGAGCGAGCTCCACAAACAGAGGTTTAATGAACCCCACCCCCACCCCAAAGAGATCCAAGGCACCAAAGAACTACAAATCCCATAATGTCATCATCACCGAATGGAGCTCTGCTGGGAACCGAGGGAGGAGTTAAACAGTGGGCTTGGTCTATAACCAGACATGGGGGCTTGGGAGTGCTTGCTTTTTGCCAGCCTTCCGCGTGCTATTGGGGTCCCAGCTCAGCGGAACTGGTAGGACACATTCACCAATTTATCTCTCTTTCTCCCTGAGTCATTCCTTTCTTCATTTTCCCCTTTTTGTAAACAAAGCCTTTATTAAAACCTTTATGTGTGCGCCTGCAGGTGAGTCTCATTATAAGTCCCTTTAAGCGCAGGTGAGGACCCACAGTCAGGCCAACCAGTTCACATCGGGGTTGCCCTGTAACAGTCTTAAATGAACAGAAAGTGTCCAGTGTTAAAAAAGGTGGGGGGAGGGGAAAGGTGAAGACAAGGGCAAGCGATGGTGGCCTCTTTTGGCTTCATCCTCTTCATCCCATTGCTAGGCAGCAGGTCTTAGAATTTTGAAAATATTTTCATTCATTTGCTCACCGAGCTTGCTCCATACCTGTCTGAAAATATTTGTACTTTTCTTATGGTACTTTTATCTCAAATCGCAGCTATTTTTGTGTACATTTCTTATCCATTTCTTAGACTGTGGGCATAAGGGGGAATGTAACCAGAAGGTGACTTCCTTCTTTTCAGAAGCTCTGAAAGCATCCTCTCACTTCTTTTTCCTCTTTCTCTCCCCTCTCACATTTTAGCAGCCTGACTGGCCAGCCTTGCCTGGCCAGCCTTGCCTGGGCACAAACACCTTGTAGGGTAAATGGAAGTTATCAGTTCAGTTCCACCCGCGCCCCCCCCCCCCGCCATCATTAGCATCTATGATGGACACTTGTGGTCCTACGTGCAAAACCTGATGGAGGCACCTGGAGTAAAGTGTGGGCGTGTGTAGGTGGGCACGTGAGCCGAGAGACTGAGCATATAAGGGCAGCGTCACAGAGGATGGTGGGGGCGGCAGAAGACCCTACGGTGGAGAGCGGTGGAGAGTATCAGAGAACGGCTAGGAGAGGTAAGAGAATATAGGGGTTTGCAGGGGTGCCCAAGTTGCTGTCTCCCTGCTGGCTTGTTTCCCCTAACCTGTGGGGGTGATGCCAAGGGCTCCAAGGTTCTCTTTCAAGCTGCCTGAAGTGACAGTGAACCAACCTAGCCTGGGATGGTTGCAGAACACACTTCTTCCTCATTGCCTCTTTGGGAGAGTCGCCTAGATTCTTCTGCTCTCTTTCTCGGCCTTTTAAAGCCCCATATGCTCAACCTACCTGAGATCATGAGCCTGGGCTGTGGAAGGGGAAGACGGACTGGAAGGTGGCAGTGGTGAGTGTGGGGGAGATTTTGTAACCCCAAAAGTTGTTTAAGTCTACATTGAATATTTTCAGTCTACTTTCCTACTGTTTCTGCTTTGGGGTTTCTTTGGTTACTGGTGTGTGCTCAGGAACATAGGGTCTGCTGTCAGACAGACTTGAAAATAAAGATCAGTTGCTCCCTGCTGTGATGTGGGTAAAAGAGACACAACTGACGTCAGCTCATTACTTCTGTCCCAGGGGCTGCAAAAAGCCTTGTTGTGACTGACAAGCCAGGTGAACAAGGGAGAAAGGCTGTAGTGAGCTCATCTCCCAGCTACCACTCCTTGTTCCAGTTAGGCCACAGTTGCAGCCAGTTCTCAACATGAGACCATAAGACCGCCTGCCTCTGAGCTACCTGAAGGCGATGTGAAAATGTTGCATTGCCACACGCCCCTGCATCTAAGGGTTAGGGGTTCTGAATGAGGGTCAGTGACTGCATTTATTAACAAGCTCCCCCAGTGATGCGCATGCTGCCCTCTGTCGGAGACCTGCGAAATTACAGCAGTGTACGTGAGTGGTGAGTCCTTTGCTCTCCACTGAGCTGTGAGCGTGCTGAGCACTTGTACCAAACCTGAGGTCAGACTCGGCCCTACCACATATTGTTAGCTGACAGCAAGAAAACGATTTAACCTCTATGCTTCAGTGCTGCCTTCTATAAAATAAGGATGACAATGAGTACGATTGTTGAGGACTATGTTAACAATTAAACTAATGCTTATAAAGTACAATGTTCCTGGCACGTAATACGTACTCAAAAAATGGTAACTAATTTCATAATCCAGTGTTTCCCAAACATCAGTCATTTACAGGCCATTGTCACAATGCTTGCCATATTTGCATAACTGTCTATTAGTATTTACTTAATATTTTTTACTAAATAAACTGCCATTTAGTTTCAACCTGATTAATACCTAGAAAATAATTTATGTGATGTGCTGTTAATTTTTACACATGATAATTGATTACATGACTGGAGATTTTATTTTTTTAAGGTTTTATTTATTTATGCATACAAGAACTGGGGTTTAGGACAGAGGTGTGGAGGCGGTGAGAGGATTCACCAGAGACATAGTGGGGAGAAAAGGCAGATCTACTGAAGCATACTGCTGAGGAGAGCAGTGGGCAAGACAGGAGAGATCGGCTGTGCCATGTGGGTCAGCTCCCTGGCCGGGCATTGAACTCATGTTGCAGGGGCTGGTGATAGCTTAATAGCGCTAAGACTTTAACCCCTGCCACCAGGGAGGCCCCACTGTAGAAATTTTAAAGTATTTGTTTTAGGTTCCACCATGGTGTATTCTATTGCCAAGGGAAAACACTGACCAGACCTACCTTCAGTTCAAGAAACTGAGACCCATAGAGTTTAAGAGGATTTTCAAAGGTCACACAGGGAAAAGCCAGAAAAGGAAGAATTCTGGTTTCCTTCTAACTAGGCCAGTGCTCTTTATTCCACGTCAACCTGCCAGTTTTACAATGTTCTTAAAAGGCACAGTGAAATGTACTGAAAAGGGAACATCCCTTTGTTAGCCTGATGTTCAAAAACTGAAATAGCCCTTTTATATTAAATTGGTTACAAAGGAAACCTCCTGTTAGCATTTAGGCAAAAGAGGAAGTTAAAAGCACAGGCTCACCTCCTTTCTTAACAGCCCTGGAGCTGGCATGGGAGAGCAGTGGCTGACAAGGGAGTCCGCTGAGCCCTGAGGGGCGGGGTGATTGACCTCTGTGGCTGTGGCCCCTTGGGCAGTTCGTGTTACAGACAAGCATCTACAAGCCAAGAGCATAAGCTTTGGAGTCAGATGGGCCTGGGTTCCACTCCCTCACCACATCCCAAGGATGTGGAGATTTTGAATTGCTTTCCATCACACTGCCAGCCTTACTTTCATATGAAAACTATTGCTCACGCTCCAGACTATGTCGAGCTTTGCATGGATAATATTGCATCACTGCTCCCCTCAGGTGTGCAAACTCCAATCTGAGGAAATCAGAATT
Organism: Scalopus aquaticus; assembly: GCA_004024925.1. Lineage (NCBI taxonomy): Eukaryota > Metazoa > Chordata > Mammalia > Eulipotyphla > Talpidae > Scalopus > Scalopus aquaticus. The sequence goes on from PVIJ01015237.1 coordinate 20,344, forward strand.
CACAGGGACCTTGGAGGATATTTAGAAACAGCCCTTCATTTTACAGATGTGAAAACTGAGAACACTGATCACACGCTGTTTAAGTGACAGAGCCAGCTGAGCAATAAGAAAAGCTATTTTTGTCCTGTTAAGAGGTTTGCACCAAATCTGACAAACTTCCTGTGATCTGGCTTTGGTGAAATCAAGTCTCTTCTCAGGACACCAGAAAGATGAAGAAATTCAACCTTCCTCAGAGGACAGACTTGAGAGTTTAACTAAGGATTAAAATTGCCTTGAAGTCAGCAAAAGAGTGAGATCAAGACAGAAAAGCACAATTACAGGCAGGATTTCTAACTCTGGGCCAATGTTTCCAAAGGGTTCTCACAATGGACAAACTCTTCACACTGTTGCGATGAATTGTGGGTTGTTGGTACAGAGAAGATTCCCATTTATCAGTCTGGTTGAAGAATGCTAACGAAGTCTCATTTCTTCTGCTAATTCTTTTTTTTTTTAAAGATTTATTTATTTATACATACAGCTGGGGTACAGGCCAGAGGTGTGGAGTGGTGAGAGGCTTCACCAGAGACAGAGTGGAGCAGAACAGGCAGATCAGAAATACACTGCTGAGGGGAGCAGCGGGCAAGGCAGGAGAGGTCTGCCGCGCCATGTGGGATTCTCCCCCGCTGGGCGTCGAACTCACATCGCTGCAGCCGACAGCTCCACAGCCCAGAACTTAACTGCTGCGCCACCAGGGAGGCCCTCTTCTGCTAATTCTTGACTATAATCAGTGCAGTCTCTTTCCCCCCCCCCCCGCCCCCAACTGAACGTAACAAGAAGGGATCCCTAGTATTCTTGGAAGTCATTAGAAACCACTACCCCTAGGCTAATCAAGCACCTAAACTACTTCATAAATGCAAATTTGCTTAACAAAAAAAGCAGTGTTTCTTTCAACAATGTTAGTATCAGTAGCTAACCCTTAGTACTTACTATGCTGCTGGGCACTAGTCTAAGCACTTTTCATACTGCACCAAAACTCAGTGAGATGGAAGGTATTCTTTTCTTCTTAAAAAAGAAACAGAGGAGAGGCACAGAGAGGTTAAATAACTTGCCAAAGGTCACACAGCTTGCCGACACTGTGTCCAGTGGCCTTCACCACCACATTACAGGGACCTCCAATCAACACTGCAGCTGGGCGATGCTCCCCTACATCTTCTGCTGTGATTTATGGGCACTCTGTGAAAGTTTGACAGCGCTGACAAGCAGAATGGCTGAGCTCATTGGCCACCAGTTGGAAAAATTCGTGGAGTCAGAGAGCAGAGGGCAGCCCGGCCTCCTGGTGGGCTCTGAGTCACACAGGTCAGTGGGGACTGGCCCGCTTGACTGTCACCCCAGCTGTCTCTCCATGTTGCACAGCACAGCCAGGGCTCGGAGATGGGAACTGCGATTTATAAGCTCTCGGGCAAAATCAACTTTCAGGTGAAGAAAACCCACATACCTGGTAGGTTACCCTTGCTTCTGACAGTCTGGTGGCCCCTAGCTTGGGGAGGAATGAGTGTCCACGTTGATTCAATTGTTTGTGCCTTTGATGTTCCTGAAAGACCCAGCTGGCCCTCGGGGCTGGGGTGATTGCTTCAGTCTGTCTGCTGTTGGGCTTCTTGTCATCTGAGTTTGTTTATCGGCCAGCTCACAAGTAAGCTTATTTCTTGTAGGCAAATGTGCTTTCAAATGTTGCATGAGTTCAACAAAGGATGGAGACAACCGAGCTCTGCAGCCTCTTTCTATTACAGGACAGCTCAGAAGGTTTAATTTTCCATAACAGATGTAACATTAACTCCAGCATTATTTTGGCCAGTTATAAATATCAAAGACATGTGTTTTGCAGTTCATATTCTACCCCCAAAGGATGCAAGGACTTTAGCTTTTAATCCATGGCTCCTAAGTCTTTCTTGAGAAGAAAATGCATTCAGCTTGCAGTGTTGGAAGAAGTGTGTGTGTGTGTGTGTGTGTGTGTGTGTGTGTGTGTGTGTGTGTGTGTGTGTAGGTGGGGATGGGGGATCCAGGTACAGCGAGTCACCTGTAAAATGCGTGGGAGAGCCTGCGGGTCCCACAAGCTTCCCAACATGGTAGATGTTGATTAGCAAAAAAATCTACATGAAGATTTAACAGAAAATATTAAGTAAAAGTAGGGGGGTCTTCTAACTTTTCTCTTGCTTATGGTTAACAGATAACCTGTCCCTATAATCTCAGTAACTAATCATAAATGGAAATAATGGGCATATCTCCTTGTCTTTTACATGTATTTAGAAATTTTTTAAAGTTAATATTGGTTCATACTGTGTATTTTTTAAAAAGATTTATGTATTTATGCACACAATAACTGGGGTATAGGCCAGAGGTAGGGCACAGACCACACACAGAACAGGAGGCAGCCATGTGAGGACCCAGTAAAAATGGGGCCATCTACAGACACACAGTGGGGAGCAGAACAGGTGGGTTGACTGAAATACACTGCTGAGGGGAGCAGCGGGCAAGACAGCAGAGGTCTGCTGTGCCATGTGGGGATCAAACTCATTCTGCAGGGGCTGGCAACAGCTTGATAGTGCTGAGGCTTAACCCCTTGTGCCACCAGGGAGGCCCCGGTTTTTCTTTTTTACTGACAACTGTGTGGGTTCAGGACTGTGTCCATACTCTACTGTAGAAATTATATTGCTTATGAGTGAAACTGATGAAATCAGTTCTTGATTCATCTTCCTTAAATCTTGCCAGTTCCCCTATCCAACTTCTTTGCTGCTAACAGAGGGATTTTATTGATTTTTTCCCACAATATAGACCTGATTTTATCACATCACATGACTGCTTAAAATAGTGTGCTTGAATTTTGTATTTAAATTAAATACAAAATAAATACATATTTAAAATACATATTTTTAATGTACATATTTAATACATATTTAAATGTACATATTTAAAATACATATTTAATAATTAAATACATATTTAAAATATGTCCATTGTTTCCCATTGCCCTCTTCTCAGAATTTCTTTTTTTTTTTTAGGATTGATTTATTTATGCATACAAGCTAGGGTGTAGGTCAGAGGTGTGGGGTGGTGAGAAGATTCCCCAGAGACGGAGTGGGGAGCAGAACAGGCAGATCGACAGAAAAATACACTGCTGAGGGGAGCAGCGGGTGAGGCAGGAGAGGTCTGCTGCACCATGTGGGAATCTCCCTGGGTGGGTATCAAACTCGTGCTGCAGTGGCTCTAGATAGCTTCATAGTGCTGCCTTAACCCATTGCGCCACCAGGGAGGCAGGCCCTTCTCAGAATTTCTTACCCCAACAAATACTTTATATAATCCATTCCACCTAACAGCCCACCCAATGATCCTCTGCTTTAACTGTCCTCCTTCCCCTCCCCTGACCCCCATCACCTCATTCCCAGACCACTGCACCTCAAGTGTAACCTCTTCCAGGAGCCTTTCTTGACTACTCCAGACTGACTTAGGTGTCTGTTCTGAGCACTTGGAATACTGTATTATGAGCGTCGCTTCTCTTACTCATGTCTCCCACTGAGGGCGAGACCTCTGTCGCTGCGTACTTCACTAACAAGTCCTGGGATAAAGCAGGCACTAGCATTTTTGCATGCATTTAAGAATATACACACATGACTGAGTGACTGCAAATGTGTTGGGTTTAACTCTAGAAATTGTAGCATCTAGATCACCTCCAGGTGCCATTTTGTAAGCCAGTCGGCTGTCACCCTTCTATAGGTTTAATCCTGGCATCAGCACATAACGTGTTTGTGTAATGATGATAAGGTCCATTGCTTTACCCTTGGCTAGAATAAGAACAACATGTAGTGCCCCCACTCTAAATTTTCCTCCAGGGGTCCTCTTGACCAGACACCATTTTAGTAGCTAAAGTTATTAGAGTTAAAGGTCTCTTAAGTGTCTGATGAAGTAAGATCCCTCTTGAATGGGTTCTACCACTAGACAACTGTTTAGACAATTCAATTAGCTGGTTAATAGAGTTACAGAACTTCTTAGCTGTACGCTGCAATATGACTGAAAAAGGTCTTTTAAAAACATTTACCAAAACCCCATTTATATAGAAAACAGTTGCCACTTCATCAAAAAATTAAACAGAATTACCATCTGATTCAGCAATTGGACTTCTAGGAATGGAAACAACCCAATGTCCATCAGCTGATGAGTAGATAGAAAAAGTGCAGTACTTCTAGACTTCTATTATTCAACAATAAAAAGGAGTGAATTCTGAAACATGCCACAGTAAGGATGAACTTTGAAAGTATTATGCTAAGGGAAAGAAATCAGCACACAAGGTCACATGTTGTGTGACTCCATTTATATGAACTATCTAGAACAGGCAAATCCAGGGAAACAGGAAGTAGATTAGTGGTTGCCAGAGAGGGAGGAAGAAAGAAATGGGGAGTGAATGCTAACAGCTATGGAATTTGTTTTCAGAATGATGGAATTAGATACTAGTGATTGTTGCACAATATGCTAAACACCACTGAATTTTATTCTTTTTAAAATTATGTGAATTTTATCTCAATTAAAAATTTGCAAAAAAATTTTTTACAGTAGCTTAACCTCCTGCCTGATAATACTCTTGGATTTCAGAAGAAGGCCAACATAGTCTAGGATGAAAGGTCTCAGCACTTCATTGTAAACACACTTTTCCCAGCAACACATTTTCACAGCTCCAGACCAGATACTGACTTCTGATTTGGGGGCTTAAACTTCCCTCTGCCTGTCGGATAGACAAAGACTTGTATACATCAAACCAGGAAACTCATGTGCTTTCTTTTACAGAGAGTAAATATATATGCCACTCTTACTGCCGAGACTTGGTACATCTGGATTATCCACAAAATGGGAAATTACCAAGCTGTGCCCCCACCTGTGAAGTAAGACAATCAAGAAAAAAGAAGACTCAGGTAGGCGTGATTCAGCATGGCAATGCAGGGCCACCACTCACTTGCCAGTGGAATGTTCTCTGCCCTGTTGGCTGACTTGTGCTTCTGCATAGAATCGAGCTCCTGTTCATTCTCTGCCATTTTCCTTTTCCTCAACCTCAGCTCTCCTTTGGAATTTGATATTGTACTTAGCTTTTCTCTGATTGACGTTAAAGGAGTAAAACGACAGATGCAGTCCTCAAAGTCAGTCACCTAGAAATTTCACAGTGGGTCATTATTTTAGAACTAGCACGATGTAACATATCAATCATTGAGCCAACAGATCTGTGATAAGACTCAGCTTTCATGTGCAAAATGACTTGTCCAGGCTCAGGATCTGTCCTGTTGGCAGGCATACTGCTGCTGCAGAAAACAGTACACAGAAAGTGAAAGTGCCTGTTGGTTATTTCTGCCTCTCATAAAGAACCTCAGCAGAATACCCTGATGGGGAACCCATCAGTTTTCACTGGTTCCATTTCAGCAAGGGCCTCCAAATTTCTGTCACTGTACCCTCAGACCTGTTCTCCAGCGCCTCCATCCTCACTGTTCCCCAGCTTTGCTGAGATTCCCAGAAGGAGTGGGCATATTTGGCAATGGTACCCAGCCTTCTGCAAATTGGACTAATTCTGTCATCTTCTCTCCTGACACATGGAGATTTTTCCTGAAAAGTCAGCTCCCCATTTACTTTGGAGAAAGTTGGGGCATTTGCATTAAATGATTTTTTTGTGTCTTAACAGTTTCTGGGAGTGCACTGACATGTCTAAATAGGAGGATAGAAACTAGGCACCAATAATCATCTTTTGTTCATATGTGATTGAGACTATTAGTTTGGGGCCAAGAGACTGATTCCCCGCGGCCCCCTGATCGATGCCAGAAACAAGAAACCAGATCCATGGTTTCACCACTTGTTTTTTTCCCTAACAGAGTTAATTCTTGATCAGATCAGTAATGGCTGTTGTGAAGTTTGTTCAGTGTGTGGTTCACATCTGCTCAGTTCCCATTTAACTTAATTACACTTGGCAGGAACATAGGGAGCAAATAGGGGATCTGGGAAGGGCCTGGGTAAATGCTTTTGTGGCCAACTGATGGCATTATTTTAAATAGAGATTGATGTGAATTTTACAACTGGAGTCTATTGGAGTTCCTACAAAGTTGTACCATCCTTAAAACTAACTGCAGAAGTGCCTTCATCTTAGGAAAAAAAGCTTGGGTTAGGGACACAGTTCCTAATTTTTTAAAAAGATTTATTTATGCATACAAGAGCTGGGGTGTAGGTCAGAGGTGGCGGGGTGTGTGTGTGTGTGTGTGTGTGTGTGTGTGTGTGTGTGTGGAGAGGATTCACCAGAGCAGAGTGGGGAGCAGAACAGACAGACTAACTGAAATACACTGCAGAGGGGAACAGTGGGCAAACAAGAGAGGTCTGCTGCACCATGTGGGAAGCTCCCTGGCTGGGGATCGAACTCCTGCTGCAGTGGCTGCTGATAGCTTCATAGGCTTGCACCACCAGGAGGCCCACAGTTTGTAACTTAATAGGATGTCTTTGGGGAGAGCAGAGAGGATAATAGAGGTATTATGAGATGCTCAAGGGAGAACAAATATATGCTTGTTTCACTTGAAAAAAAATAGAGTTCAAATGTAAGGTTTAAGCAAATGCTTTAGAAAGCTTTTCACAAGTTACCTGAACTTCAGTGCTTGACTAATTTGCATGGATTTTTTTAAAAAAAATATTTATTTATGCATACAAGAGCTGGGGTATAGGCCAGAAGTGGGGGTGGCCGTGAGAGGATTCACCAGAGACAGAGTGGGGAGTAGAACAGGTGGATCTACTGAAATACACTGCTGAGGGGAGCAGTGGGACAGGAAAGGTCTACTGTACCATGGGGTCAGCCCCCTGGCTGGGGATCTCATGCTGTGTCTGGCTATAGCTTGACAAGCACTGAGACTTTAACTCCTGTGCCACCAGGGAACCCCCCTGCACACACACCCCCCCCTCCCTTTTTTAAAATAGTATTGAGCTCTCCTGCATGGCTCTAAAAGTTTTAGGTCACAGTAAAGTAATTTGACATCTAATTTCTTTTAGTTCAATTATTTTAAAATTGTAAGGTTTCAGATTTAGAAGTTGCTGTTTTGGGGAACCCCAGATGTGGTTTACTGAACAGGGCCGTGCAGAATATGCAGCCAAATGTGCTGGCTATAAAAGATCTCTATGTCTGGGTAAGAAAGCCCCTACCTGGGAACGTGAGCCTATGCAGTTTCCTGTATGTGCATCTAGGGGCTAATCACATGTACCTCACAGAGGGAGATGAGAATTAAATCAGGTCCTGAATATTTCCTTTTTATGAGGTATACCAAATGCAATCCCATAATACATTGTTTTTATATTCTACGTAATTGATCTACCTTGGTGAATTGGGATTTGTTAGAGTACTTAGCTTTTCTCTTATTGACAGTGAAGCTGCAAAATGATAGATGCAATGCTTGTACAGTCATTAGCAAGATCTGAATCTTAGCAACATCTCAAGACTCAGGATATTAACCTTGAGGAAGTGTGTATCAGCTATTATAAGATCTCTCAGTCTAATCATAACGCCTATGATGTGCCTCAGCCACGGATAGAAGGATAAATTTCAGAATGGTTTCAATTCAGTGGAGACCCCTGAAACGAACAGTTCCAGAAGAATCTCCTAGAAGCTATAGAATTTGGCCAAGATCCAAGAAAACAATTTTCTCACTCCCAACTTTGCTGCTGTTCTTTGATATGGTAAAGAATTTTCAAGTACAAAATATATTTTTGAATGTATTTCATTTATCAACGTTAGATTTTTTTTGATAAATATTTTATTTATTTACTTTTGTTATTCATATCTTTTACATTATTGTGTGTTCCCCATAGGTTACCCACCACCTGTTCACCCGTGAAGCCAAAACCATAGTCCCCCGTGCTCCCCCTCCCCCCCTCTTGAGCCCTTACTCTCCACTCCTTCCCTGCTGAATGTCACTTTCTTATTTGGCTCCCCTATATTCTTGTTATGAGTGAAACCATTCTATACTTTTCTCTTTCTTTCTGGCTTATTTCACTGATCATGATCCCCTCTAGGTCCATCCATGTTGCTGCGAATTGCATGTGTTTGTCTTTTTTGAATGCTGGATAGTATTCCATTGTGTATATGTACCACATCTTCTTGATCCAGTCATCTATTTTTGGGCATTTGGGTTGTTTCCATACCTTAGCTATTGTAAACAGTGCTGCAATAAACATGCAGTGCATGTATCCTTTCGGATTAGTGTTTTTGTGTCCTTTGGGTAGATTCCCAGAAGTGGTATTGCCGGGTCGTATGGAAACTCCATTTCTAGCAGTTTGAGGAAACGCCACACAGCTTTCCATAGTGGTTGGATCAATTTGCATTCCCACCAGCAGTGTAGGAGAGTTCCTTTTTCTCCACATCCTCGCCAACATTTGTTGTTACCTGTTTTTTTTTTTTAATGTGCGCCATTCTCACTGGTGTGAGGTGGTATCTCATTGTGGTTTTAATTTGCATTTCCCTGATTATAAGTGATGTTGAGCATTTTTTCATATACCTGTTGGCCATTTGCTTTTCTTCTTTGGAGAAGTGTCTTTTTAGCTCTTCTGCCCATTTTTTGACTGGATTATCAACGTTAGATTTTGATGAAACTTGGTTCAGTTTCTAAATTCAATACCATGAAGATTATGAAGCTCAAATTTGACTGACTTTTCAGATCAAATTGTTTCCATGTGACATATATTTTCTCTGACTATGAAAGTAATACATGGTTATTATAGAAATTTTGAAAAATACAAAAAAATCTTAAGAAAAATATTTAAATGGCCTGTAATTCCACTACCCAGAGATAATCACTATTATTTTACAAGATTTATTTATTTATGCATACAAGAGTTGAGGTGTAGGCCAGAGATGTGGGGGGTGAGAGGATTCACCAGAGACAGAGTGGGGAGCAGAACAGGCAGATTGACTGAAATACACTGCTGAGGGGAGCAGCGGGTGAGTCAGGAGAGGTCTGCGGCCATGTGGGAAGCTCCCTGGCTGGCTGGGATTGAATTCATGCTACAGGGGCTGCTTATCACTTCATAGTGCTGAGAATTAACCCCTTGTACCACCAGGGAGCCCAGATAATCACTCTTAATAATTGTGTTTTTCATTCCTCTTATTTTAATGTCTATAGTACATTCATCTATATGTGTGTATATATATGTAAAATTGGAATCATTATAACCATCTTCCTGTCACTCTGTATTCTTTGAAAACATGATTCTAAGTTACAATCTACGGTGCATCTTATGGATGGTTCCTATTTGATTTAACAATTCTTTATCTTTGGGTGCTGTTTCTTAATATCATAAATCTGCAATAATATTTTTGTATACAGCTTCCCCCACATTTCTGTTTATTTTCTTAAAACAGATTCTTGAAGAAAAATTACTAGATCAAGAGCTTTCATCGTTCTTGATGTTTTTTTAGATTTCTTTTTTAAGGAGTGATTTTTTAATTTGGGAAACAGAATACAGCATTATCAAAGTAAATAAATACATTAAATATAATAAATACATTTTTATTGCAGTAACATTGGTTTAAAATGATTGCATGGCTCTTGACATGTATTACCAAATCTTTAGCATTGAGTTTGTACCAGTTCACACCCCCACTAGTAGTTCCTAAGCAGGTTTATCCCACTATAAATTCACCTCTATAGCCTTTATTAATATTCAATTAATTTAAAAAAATTAAAGAAAGACTTAACCCCTTAAGATTTGGTAAGATAGGGAAGTGATTGCTTGATTTGGCTTTTTCCAGTTTTCCGGAGTTACAATTAGTGAAGTCCGGCCTCAGAAACGCTGGTGCCCTGGGGTCCCCTTCTGGTCTTCCTCCAGGGGCTCTGATTCTGGTCTTCCTCCAGGGGCTCTGAGGCCAGGTGGGCTTCGCAATTGGTTGTTCTTGAGGCTTTTTCCAAAGTAGGGCAGGAAAGCAGAAAGAGGTGGTATCCCCTCCACCTCCTTACCCCTGTGTTTCTGACTAAGGTAAAGGTAGAAATCGAACTATGAAAGAGGTCCTGTATTTCTTCTGACATTAGGAAAAGCCCCAATTATTAAAAGCCTCTGGGGCTTGACTAAAGGTGAGGGAGACGTTGTCTGTTCCTCCCGAAATTCTAGACCCTACAGGTCACACAGTCATTCTGAAAGTATTTTGTGCTTTGTTTCCTTTGTTTTAGCACTTTGCAAAACTACACCCTCAGAATTTCTTTATTCCCCATGTAGCAGCAATGATTAGGTCAACCCTATGAAGTTAGCATTTTTTGTAGATCAAAAATGGTTGACTACTAATTTCAAAAGGCTCAAGTTCAAATATACTTAAGGAATTATTCTTAGTCATGGTGATTTAATGGTAACGTTTTTGGAGTAACTGTAGCCTGGTCTCCACCCCAGCGGGTGAGACTGATGGCCCACAGCCTTCTCTTCCTAAGCCCCATGAGGCGGAGTTGGCTTTGTGACATCACAGCCACCAGAGGGCGCGCTAGCACAAACTACCGTGTGTGTGTTTACCACCCATCCCAATGGAAAAAACAATAAATACATAAATTGCTAGTATTTATTGAGCACTTACTGAACAGAGGGTTTAGACATAATCATATCATTATCATTTTTATTTTCAAATTAATTCATCTTCTCTGTACTTATGATGATTTCATGTCATGCCTACCACAATTCCATCAGCAAGATACAATTATAGATAATTGATAATTTATAGATAAGGAACTTGAGGTTTACAGAGATTAAACGATTTTGAAAATGAGAAAAATAAAGGAGAGATTTATCTGCAGACTCAATCCTCCATTAACGTTCTCTTTCCTTCCTTCTCTCTTTTCACTCTTTCCTGCTGGGATCCAAAGGAGATTTGTCCTTCCTTAAAAAGAAAAAGAACCAAAGCTTATGTCTATAAAGGGCAGTAAGCTTTCCAGTCTTGCCTGCCCACTGCTGAGGCAACCCCACTTCCTGCCAGCAACCCTCCACCCACCTCTGTTTCTCAGGCTACTGTTTCTAGATTCCTTTCCCACCTCAAGCTTGCCCCTCGTGAATATCTGATCTAGGTTTCATCCACATTCAAATTCAAAAGAGTGGGAGACAGACAAGAGAGCATGTTGGGAATCTCCACAACTCCTCCAAGGTGACTACTGTACTTCTCCGGCTTTTCACAGCAGATGTGCAAACTGACCATACTCGGACTGAGAGCAAGGGAGTTCGAGGCATTCAACAGCGGCCCAGTGGGCGAACTTGGATGAGTCCTTTAACTTCATCCATCAAATGTACATAACTAGTTAATAGTACTATTACAGGGCAGGGAGAGGGGCACCCCAGAAACCCCAAACCTGCCCGTTCTAAATAGGTTCTGCCATCCGCTGTATCAAAACAAAACATATAAGACCTTTTGTGAAAAGAAACTTTAATATAATTAGTGTATAATACAGAAAAGACAAAGAATATAGTTTCTAAATTAAGCACCCAAAATTACCCATCACCTCGTGGACAAAAGTCCACCCAAATGGGATTGGCCCAAAGCAAGGCCCGAAAGCCTGCCATGGGTCTAAAATACCTTTCAGCAGGGACCCATAGAAAAGGGTCAGAAACAACCAGACAATTCTGGGAGGAAAAGAACAAAACCAAAATCAAGACCAACGTTGCCATTGTCACCTCCCCAAGGTCTCTCACCCACATCTGTCTCAATCAGTCCAGGCCACATGTCTCTGTTCCTTCACATGTCTCTGTTCCTTGTGCTTCTGGCTCTCCTTCCTGCTTCCTTCCTTCTCCAGCTTCTTATCTCTCCTGCTCAGCTCCACCCTCCCTTGGGTGGGGCAGGGAACCTGAAACATGCCTTTTTTCCTGGGGACCACCCTGTTACAGTACCTCACTCTTAGGGTTGGTGTGGATCTTAATTACAAAATGCATAGAAAAGTACTTAACCGGTGTGTGGCAGGAAATCATTCCATCAATGTTAATCAATAGTACTAATTTCTTTAATTCTCACAACAATCTTAAAAGTAGGCATTTAGCTCAGATCTTGGCTTACACCCTATTTGTTGAGTGTTTGGGGTTAAATTTGAGTTCCAGAGAGGCCAAGTGACCAAAGATCCACAAGTAGCTTTAAAGTAAAATATATTTTCAAAAATGTTTTCAGCTTTTCAGGAGGTGAGGATGACATATTTTCAAATCAGTTACAAAATACACACAGTACGGTACACTGCCTCACACAGTGGAAAGATCTCACCAACCACCAGCCCCTGGTGTTCGTCAGAGAACCCAAACTAGGTTCCTCTAGCCCTATCCCATATGGGGGGAGGATATTAAAATTGATTTAATTAATTAATTTATTTATTTTTAATTTCTACATACAAGTTGGGGTACAGGCCAGAGGCGTGGGGCGGCGAGAGGGTTCACCAGAGACAGAGCGGGGAGCAGAACAGGCAGATCAGAAATACACTGCTGAGGGGAGCAGCGGGCGAGGCAGGAGATGTCTGCCGCGCCATGTGGGATTCTCCCCGGCCGGGCGTCGAACTCGCGTTGCCGCTGCCAACAGTTCCACAGCGCAGCACTTAACCGCTGCACCACCGGGGAGGCCCAAAATTGATTTAATTTAAATATTGTGATGTGATTGAACAATTGACACTTTCTTTATGCTTTCATTGTTCTTTTAAAAATGAGAGAATATAATACTAGTAATTGGGGTGGTATGACTAGAAGGACAAAGAAATAAACTGTGGTTGGCAAGCAAGAACTGAGGTCCAGAAGACCTTGGGCAAGAGGTTTGAACCCTGGGCTTCATTATCCTTATTTCTTGGGTTCTACTTCTGAAGTCCTTTAATTCTATGAATATTTTCTTTCCACCGTTTCCTAAAGAGCTTTCTACATTCTCTTTTCAACATCACACAAGTTTGTATTCTCAGTCCCAGTTTTAGAGGTCTGAAAGTTGTTCCCTTTTTCTTTCGAGAGACTAATTTATTAAAATACTCTTAAAGTCTGGCTCAATGAGCATACTAGATTCAGTTCTTCACTAAAGGAAGAAGAAAAGTATCTTTGTGAATTAAAAGTGAGCAACAAATAGGAAGTAAACAGCTATGTGCCTAAGTGCTTCTTCTCTGAGTGCAGAATTACTAGCTATCCTGCCCTTTCCAACAACATGGACAAGCTTGGATGACAAATTACTAAGTGAAATAGGGCAGATATAGGGAGGACACTATGTCTGAATTCAAGAAATAAGGGCAATGAAGCCCAGGGTTCAAATCTCTAGCTCAGGGCCTTCTGATAGGTCCTTGATATCATTTGCATGAGGAATATAATATAGTCAAACTCATAGAAGCAGGTGGTTGCCAGGGACTATGGTACAGGATTTTGGGGGTGGACACAAAACTTCAGTTACCCAAGAACAGAAAGTCCTAGGGATGTAGTGTCTAGTACTGACCTTGTAGTTAACAGTGCTGAAAGGGCATACATAAACAGTTTGCTAAGAGAAGAGATCTTTAAGTGTTCTTATAAAATTATTGTTTTTAATAATATTATTATAGTAAAAAAGAGTGGGAGGAAACTTTTGGAACTGTTGGATATGTTCATGTCATAGATTGTGGTGATGGTGTAACACGTATATTCTATGTCCAAATTCATTAGGTTGTAGACATTCAATACATACTGCTTTTATATGTCTATCATGCTTCAATAAGGTGGTTTCCAAAAAATTCAGAGATCAATCAGATAGTGGTGAAAAGTGCTAGAAGTTCGGCGGTGGGTGCGGTGTGACATACATCCACTGCGGTGTCAAGCTGTACTCCTGAAACTTACATGGCATTATAAACCAACGGCACATCAATTAAAAATTTTTTTTTAATAATGGGAAAAGTTGTTCAGTAAAAGGGTCTCTGTCTTGCAGGAAAGGGCCTGGGTTAGTCCTCCATCCTTGCTCAGCCATAGCCTATCAGGATTTATTCTCTCCTTCCTTCCCTGTACATCCAGAACTCCTGCGCCCCTTAGTTCTGACTTGACAGTTTGTCACTGGCTTACTTTGTGGTGTGACCCAAACTATCATTCCCAGCCCTTTAAAACCGGGGGTTCCTGGGCCTTCCTGGTGGCGCAAGGGGTTAAGTCTCAGAATTAGGAAGCTATCTAAGCTATCACAGCCACTGCAGCACAAGTTAGATCCCAGGTCAGGGAACTTCCCACATGGCACAGCAGACCCCACCTGCCTCGCCCACTGCTCCCCCAAGCAGTGTATTTCAGTCACTCTGCCTCTTCTTCCCACTCTGTCTCTGGTGAATGCTCTCAACCCCACTACACCTCTGGCCTGCACCCCAGTTCTTGTGTGGATAAATAAATAAATCTTAAAAAAAGAAATACTGAGGGTTGCTACATACATCCACACATAGAGTGGCCACGACAGCACCAGGCGGTGCCCGGCTGATCACACCCATTTGCTTAAACTCTTCCCCGCCCTGGGTGTAAGCACAGCCCGACCTCCTGCCAGGCCCACTCGAAAGCCAGTCTCCAGCCCCAGGCTGCCTTTTGTTCTCTCAAATGCCAGCTGGCACCGCTTGAGTCAGTTTGGGTTCTCTGAGAAGCAGAAGCCAAGATGGGATTGAAGTGGAGCACACCTACTGGGGACACTGGCTAAGGATAAAGGAGAGAGCAGAGCAGATGGGGAGAGCCTTCAGGCCGCATGCAGGTCTGTCCCTGCGGGTGGGGGTGGAGGAGCGGAAGGGCGGGCTACCACGTGCGAGAGACTCAGGCTACAGCAGCCAGAACAGCTCCGCCAGCATGGAGGCCAGTGGCTGAGCAGCCAGCCTCTCCAGGGCTGAGTCTGCACTGGTTCCCTCTCCTGGCTTAGTCATGGGTTGGGAGCAGCCCACAGGGCGGTGGGCTCCAAGCCAAAGTGGGAGTGGATCCAGAAGTTCAGCACCAGCGCGTCAGTCATCCATGCTCCCACAGGGGGAGCGCTGACGAGCAAGGGGGTGTTCGATGACCACAGCCTCCCACAAGGTCCCCTAAAACCTGCTCATTTTACTGTTGTTTGTTTATCGTGTGAGTCATAGAATAAGGAGGCTGGATCTAACCTCAGAGATGATTTCATCTAATGTCTTCATTTTAAAGATGAAGCTAGACTCAGACATTCTAAATAAACTTTCCCAAGGTACAGGAATTTTTGGATTAGAAGTTGACTCTTTGCATAAAGACTCTTCTGCCCGTTTTGCATTCTCTTCCCAGGGACTGGTCCCTCACCCTGTATCATAACAAGCAAAATAAGGGCCTCCCTGGTGGGCAGCGGTTAGGCGCTGCGCTGTGGAGCTGTCTGCAGTGGCGAGGCGCGTTACACGCCTGGCGGGGGAGACTCCCACATGGCGCAGCAGACCTCTCCTGCCTCGCCCGCTGATCCCCTCAGCAGTGTACTTCAGTTGATCTGCCTGTTCTGCTCCCCACTCTGTCTCTGGTGAACCTTCTCGCTGCCCCACGCCTCTGGCCTGTTACCCCAGCTTGTATGCATAAATAAATCTTAAAAAAAAAAAGCAAAATAACACCTCCGGCCTTGCCACCCCCCCCCCCAAGAAAAAGCCTCTTGAAGACAGTAAAGTCCCAAGCAGTACCACTGAGCAGCTCATTCACAGAGTCAGAAGGATTGTGCAGATAAGCCCCCCGTGGACTGCTGGTCAAGCTTGAAGAACCCTATAATAAAGGCCCCCAGGGCCCTCAGACCTACCTGCTCCGGGGAGAGTTTGCCTCTTGATGGCATTTGCCCTGCATATGGAAGCTCCTTAACCAGCCTGGAGAGAAGGACCATCCCAGGCAACTCTGGGATAGTCCAACTTGCCCTTTTGTTGTCTCTGCATCAGTGGGTAGAAAGTACCCCAAAACTCAATTGTTGGCGGCTTCTGGTTGGTGAGAATGTGGAGACGCTGGGAGGGTGGGCCTTCAAGGACTCGGAATCTCTGAGGACCTGGAGCCCTCCCCCAAACCTTCCACTTGGCTGCTGCTGTGTTTCATCCTTTCAGAATCAAGCTATCATCTACCAGAAGCAACTGAAACTTGCTAAAGAGAAATCAGTTGTAGCTGACGCCTTGCTTGCTGTGCAGCCCTGAAGAGTGCCCAGTGTAGCTGCCCTGATTCCTGCCCCAGAGGAATCCAGAGCCAATAAATCTCACCCCTGCAGCTCTGGGCTGAGTGGACTTTTCTCCCAAAATTGATGAAGTGGGGTAGAAAACACACCAGCTATCATATAATGGATAGTAGGTGCTTTATTATTATTAAATACACAAGACCAGCTTGTAAGACCAAGTTTCATACAGGGTTAAAACAAAACAACCATAAATTGTTGCTTTTCCATCCTCTACCTCCATCTTCCCTTCTAAATAAATGCAACTCCTTTCTGCAGATAATTGTTCAAGCTAAAAACCTGGGAACCTGCCCCGATTCGTCTTCTCTCTTTCTGCCCACATCCAGTGAGCAAACTGACTTGGCATTGCCTCCAAAATATAACCCATGTCTCTCTACTTTTCCTGTGTCTGCTGCTGCCACCAATGTCCAAAACATCTTCGCCTCTCACTTGGAGCTAAGACAACCTCCTTTCTCGTTTCCTGCTGCTTTTTATATACAGTAGCTGGAGAATATTTTTGAAATGTAAATTAGAGTATATCACATACCCCTTTAAGCCCTCTACTGTCCTTAAAATAAAATCTGCATTTTTTAAAACTTTACCCAAAGGATACAAAAACACTAATCCAAAAGGATACATGTACCCGTATGTTCATTGCAGCACTGTTCACAATAGCAAAGGTATGGAAGCAACCCAGATGTCCAAAAATAGATGATTGGATCCAGAAGATGTGGTACATATACACAATGGAATACTATTCAGCATGGAAAGAAGATAAACACATGCAATTTGCATC